>WNGS01161411.1:98573-140196 GCA_020271785.1 Procambarus virginalis | reverse complement strand
TGAATTTTCATTATCTGCCGATGTAGAGTGTAGGTGATCCCTGGTCCCTCTCCTTCTCTACTGGCCTGGTGTGTAGGTGATCCCTGGTCCCTCTCCTTCTCTACTGGCCTGGTGTGTAGGTGATCCCTGGTCCCTCTCCTTCTCTACTGGCCTGGTGTGTAGGTGATCCCTGGTCTCTCTCCTCTCTACTGGCCTGGTGTGTAGGTGATCCCTGGTCCCTCTCCTTCTCTACTGGCCTGGTGTTCGTAGGTGATCCCTGGTCCCTCTCCTTCTCTACTGGCCTGGTGTGTAGGTGATCCCTGGTCCCTCTCCTTCTCTACTGGCCTGGTGTGTAGGTGATCCCTGGTCCCTCTCCGTCTCTACTGGCCTGGTGTGTAGGTGATCCCTGGTCCCTCTCCTCTCTACTGGCCTGGTGTGTAGGTGATCCCTGGTCCCTCTCCTTCTCTACTGGCCTGGTGTGTAGGTGATCCCTGGTCCCTCTCCTTCTCTACTGGCCTGGTGTGTAGGTGATCCCTGGTCCTCTCCTTCTCTACTGGCCTGGTGTGTAGGTGATCCCTGGTCCCTCTCCTTCTCTACTGGCCTGGTGTGTAGGTGACCCCTGGTCCCTCTCCTTCTCTACTTAGTCAACAATTTACCGAAAACCTCTCAGCCATCTTGTTGACCAGACTCCTGTGTTGACCAGACTCCCTCCTGTGTTGACCAGACTCCCTCCTGTGTTGACCAGACTCCCTCCTGTGTTGACCAGACTCCCTCCTGTGTTGACCAGACTCCCTCCTGTGTTGACCAGACTCCCTCCTGTGTTGACCAGACTCCCTCCTGTGTTGACCAGACTCCCTCCTGTGTTGACCAGACTCCCTCCTGTGTTGACCAGACTCCCTCCTGTGTTGACCAGACTCCCTCCTGTGTTGACCAGACTCCCTCCTGTGTTGACCAGACTCCCTCCTGTGTTGACCAGACTCCCTCCTGTGTTGACCAGACTCCCTCCTGTGTTGACCAGACTCCCTCTGTGTTGACCAGACTCCCTCCTGTGTTGACCAGACTCCCTCCTGTGTTGACCAGACTCCTGTGTTGACCAGACTCCCTCCTGTGTTGACCAGACTCCTGTGTTGACCAGACTCCCTCCTGTGTTGACCAGACTCCCTCCTGTGTTGACCAGACTCCCTCCTGTGTTGACCAGACTCCCTCCTGTGTTGACCAGACTCCCTCTGTGTTGACCAGACTCCCTCCTGTGTTGACCAGACTCCCTCCTGTGTTGACCAGACTCCCTCCTGTGTTGACCAGACTCCCTCCTGTGTTGACCAGACTCCCTCCTGTGTTGACCAGACTCCCTCCTGTGTTGACCAGACTCCCTCCTGTGTTGACCAGACTCCCTCCTGTGTTGACCAGACTCCTCCTGTGTTGACCAGACTCCCTCCTATGTTGACCAGACTCCCTCCTGTGTTGACCAGACTCCCTCCTGTGTTGACCAGACTCCCTCCTGTGTTGACCAGACTCCCTCCTGTGTTGACCAGACTCCCTCCTGTGTTGACCAGACTCCCTCCTGTGTTGACCAGACTCCCTCCTGTGTTGACCAGACTCCCTCCTGTGTTGACCAGACTCCCTCCTGTGTTGACCAGACTCCCTCCTATGTTGACCAGACTCCCTCCTGTGTTGACCAGACTCCCTCTTGTGTTAACCAGACTCCCTCCTATGTTGACCAGACTCCCTCCTGTGTTGACCAGACTCCCTCCTGTGTTGACCAGACTCCCTCCTGTGTTGACCAGACTCCCTCCTGTGTTGACCAGACTCCCTCCTGTGTTGACCAGACTCCCTCCTGTCTTGACCAGACTCCCTCCTATGTTGACCAGACTCCCTCCTATGTTGACCAGACTCCCTCCTGTGTTGACCAGACTCCCTCCTGTGATGACCAGACTCCCTGCTATGTTGACCAGACTCCCTCCTGTGTTGACCAGACTCCCTCCTGTGTTGACCAGACTCCCTCCTATGTTGACCAGACTCCCTCCTGTGTTGACCAGACTCCCTCTTGTGTTGACCAGACTCCCTCCTGTGTTGACCAGACTCCCTCCTATGTTGACCAGACTCCCTCCTATGTTGACCAGACTCAATCCTGTGTTGACCAGACTCCCTCCTGTGTTGACCAGACTCCCTTCTGTGTTGACCAGACTCCCTCCTATGTTGACCAGACTCCCTCCTGTGTTGACCAGACTCCTGTGTTGACCAGACTCCCTTCTGTGTTGACCAGACTCCCTCCTGTGTTGACCAGACTCCCTCCTGTGTTGACCAGACTCCCTCCTGTGTTGACCAGACTCCCTCCTGTGTTGACCAGACTCCCTCCTGTGTTGACCAGACTCCCTCCTGTGTTGACCAGACTCCCTCCTATGTTGACCAGACTCCCTCCTGTGTTGACCAGACTCCTGTGTTAACCAGACTCCTGTGTTGACCAGACTCCCTCCTATGTTGACCAGACTCCCTCCTGTGTTGACCAGACTCCCTCCTGTGTTGACCAGACTCCCTCCTGTGTTGACCAGACTCCCTCCTGTGTTGACCAGACTCCCTCCTGTGTTGACCAGACTCCCTCCTATGTTGACCAGACTCCCTCCTGTGTTGACCAGACTCCCTCCTGTGTTGACCAGACTCCCTCCTATGTTGACCAGACTCCCTCCTGTGTTGACCAGACTCCCTACTGTGTTGACCAGACTCCCTCCTATGTTGACCAGACTCCCTCCTGTGTTGACCAGACTCCTGTGTTAACCAGACTCCTGTGTTGACCAGACTCCCTCCTATGTTGACCAGACTCCCTCCTGTGTTGACCAGACTCCCTCCTGTGTTGACCAGACTCCTGTGTTAACCAGACTCCTGTGTTGACCAGACTCCCTCCTATGTTGACCAGACTCCCTCCTGTGTTGACCAGACTCCCTCCTGTGTTGACCAGACTCCTGTGTTAACCAGACTCCTGTGTTGACCAGACTCCCTCCTATGTTGACCAGACTCCCTCCTGTGTTGACCAGACTCCCTACTGTGTTGACCAGACTCCTGTGTTAACCAGACTCCTGTGTTGACCAGACTCCCTCCTATGTTGACCAGACTCCCTCCTGTGTTGACCAGACTCCCTCCTGTGTTGACCAGACTCCCTCCTGTGTTGACCAGACTCCCTCCTGTGTTGACCAGACTCCCTCCTATGTTGACCAGACTCCCTCCTGTGTTGACCAGACTCCCTCCTGTGTTGACCAGACTCCCTCCTATGGGCACCTCACACTAATCCTGGAGCCAGGAGACACATTGCCTCACCCTGGCTCTTCTACGTCTGAAATGACCTCCTTCAACACCACATCGTAGATCAAGTCACTCAGAGTCACCAAGAGGCAGGGAGAGGTCCTCAGTAAGTCACTCCTCAGAGTCACCAAGAGGCAGGGAGAGGTCCTCAGTAAGTCACTCCTCAGAGTCACCAAGAGGCAGGGAGAGGTCCTCAGTAAGTCACTCCTCAGAGTCACCAAGAGGCAGGGAGAGGTCCTCAGTAAGTCACTCCTCAGAGTCACCAAGAGGCAGGGAGAGGTCCTCAGTAAGTCACTCCTCAGAGCTCCTCCTTCCTCCTCTGGTTATTCTACTTTCAAACACTTCGCCTTACAGTACCTGCCACGTGGGAGGTGATTATGATTGTGCACTGAAATGTTGAACAAAATAATCCTTCGTTGTTCTATGACCCGCAGTGGAAACACGCCGCCTTACCCCACACTACTGTGATGTTCACACAGTCACCCACACTACTGTGATGTTCACACAGTCACCCACACTACTGTGATGTTCACACAGTCACCCACACTACTGTGATGTTCACACAGTCACCCACACTACTGTGATGTTCACACAGTCACCCACACTACTGTGATGTTCACACAGTCACCCACACTACTGTGATGTTCACACAGTCACCCACACTACTGTGATGTTCACACAGTCACCCACACTACTGTGATGTTCACACAGTCACCCACACTACTGTGATGTTCACACAGTCACCCACACTACTGTGATGTTCACACAGTCACCCACACTACTGTGATGTTCACACAGTCACCCACACTACTGTGATGTGCACACAGTCACCCACACTACTGTGATGTTCACACAGTCACCCACACTACTGTGATTATCACACAGTCACCCACACTACTGTGATGTTCACACAGTCACCCACACCACTGTGATGTGCACAGTCACCCACACTACTGTGATTATCACACAGTCACCCACACTACTGTGATGTTCACACAGTCACCCACACTACTGTGATGTGCACAGTCACCCACACTACTGTGATTATCACACAGTCACCCACACTACTGTGATGTTCACACAGTCACCCACACTACTGTGATGTGCACAGTCACCCACACTACTGTGATTATCACACAGTCACCCACACTACTGTGATGTTCAAACAGTCACCCACACTACTGTGATGTGCACAGTCACCCACACTACTGTGATTATCACACAGTCACCCACACTACTGTGATGTTCAAACAGTCACCCACACTACTGTGATGTGCACAGTCACCCACACTACTGTGATGTTCACACAGTCACCCACACTACTGTGATGTTCACACAGTCACCCACACTACTGTGATGTTCACACAGTCACCCACACTACTGTGATGTTCACACAGTCACCCACACTACTGTGATGTTCACACAGTCACCCACACTACTGTGATGTTCACACAGTCACCCACACTACTGTGATTATCACACAGTCACCCACACTACTGTGATTATCACACAGTCACCCACACTACTGTGATTATCACACAGTCACCCACACTACTGTGATGTTCACACAGTCACCCACACCACTGTGATGTGCACAGTCACCCACACTACTGTGATTATCACACAGTCACCCACACTACTGTGATGTTCACACAGTCACCCACACTACTGTGATGTGCACAGTCACCCACACTACTGTGATTATCACACAGTCACCCACACTACTGTGATGTTCACACAGTCACCCACACTACTGTGATGTGCACAGTCACCCACACTACTGTGATTATCACACAGTCACCCACACTACTGTGATGTTCAAACAGTCACCCACACTACTGTGATGTGCACAGTCACCCACACTACTGTGATTATCACACAGTCACCCACACTACTGTGATGTTCAAACAGTCACCCACACTACTGTGATGTGCACAGTCACCCACACTACTGTGATTATCACACAGTCACCCACACTACTGTGATGTTCAAACAGTCACCCACAGTACTGTGATGTTCAAACAGTCACCCACACTACTGTGATGTGCATAGTCACCCACACTACTGTGATTATCACACAGTCACCCACACTACTGTGATTATCACACAGTCACCCACACTACTGTGATGTTCAAACAGTCACCCACAGTACTGTGATGTTCAAACAGTCACCCACAGTACTGTGATGTTCAAACAGTCACCCACACTACTGTGATGTGCATAGTCACCCACACTACTGTGATGTGCACACAGTCACCCACACTACTGTGATTATCACACAGTCACCCACACTACTGTGATGTGCACACAGTCACCCACACTACTGTGATTATCACACAGTCACCCACACTACTGTGATGTGCACACAGTCACCCACACTACTGTGATTATCACACAGTCACCCACACTACTGTGATGTGCACACAGTCACCCACACTACTGTGATTATCACACAGTCACCCACACTACTGTGATGCGCACACAGTCACCCACACTACTGTGATTATCACACAGTCACCCACACTACTGTGATGTTCAAACAGTCACCCACACTACTGTGATGTTCAAACAGTCACCCACACTACTGTGATTATCACAGTCACCCACACTACTGTGATTATCACACAGTCACCCACACTACTGTGATGTACACAGTCACCCACACTACTGTGATGTACACAGTCACCCACACTACTGTGATGTACACAGTCACCCACACTACTGTGATGTACACAGTCACCCACACTACTGTGGTGTACACAGTCACCCACACTACTGTGATGTTCACAGTCACCCCACACCGCCTCTCTTAGTCTCCTGGCCATCCAGGTGACTCCTGGTGAAGCAACACTAGCCAGATTACTAAGGTAACCTTGCGGGTGTACACAATCATTGTACAAAAGTGTACAGTTATATACTGGTCCCTGTCAAATTTCGGTCTTAAACTGGACTCTGAATAATTTTGGTCTTAAAACAGGTGTGACAGCAGTAAATGGATCTAAAACTAAAAGTTACTGTTAAGATGTCTATTTTCCTTAACAAAACTTCAATGCACATATTCTCTAAAAATTGGTCTCTGAAAAATTTCGCTCTCAAACGGGTGTGCCACGGCGAGGAATAAAATTTTGAAATTTCCCTCCTGGAACCCTTGGCAGCTTAGCGACCACTAAGACTCGGCCAATTTTTTTCCTGGAAATCCTGGTAGGTGAGCAAGGAAGCAAGTCGGCAAGTCGGAGGCTAACCCCGTGCTCCCAGCACTGGGTCGTCCTCCGTGGTCGTCCATCCACGTGCAGGAAGTCTGGGTGAACTTTACCCTTCAGTGCTTCAGCTCCAAGGGCATGAATGTGAAAATGAGAGTGAATGAGGAGACCGGTTTAGTGTGAGTACTCATAATTATGTCAGGTGGTAAGCCTGTGTGCTCATGTGACATCAGCTACAGCTGTTGTTGTCTCAAGCGCCTGCCCACTGAGTTAATTAGCAGGTAATTAACTTCACTAAGGGAATTCATATTGTTTTGTTGAGAGTAATGTCGAGAGGGTGACAGTGTGTTGTGTTAATGTAATAACTTATGAACTAAATAATTGTCTGTGGGGCAGTTAATTGGTTACTCTGGCTAATTAGAATATATAATACCAGCGACAGTGTGATTGAGTTAGAGTATTTTCATTGCTGAAGTAATTGTCTGTCCGTTGGACAGTTAATTACTTACTAATGCTAATTATGGATAATTAGCATCCATCAGAGTGATTCCATAGAGTAATTCATTGCAGGGTACTGCAAAAGTACGGGGCAGTGATGTAATTGTGTACAGTTATTATTGTTACCGAACCGTGCGTGACATTACTGTGTGTGTGATCACAGTAATTAACGTCGTACAGGACACGGCAGGTGTATTGGGCAGTGACATTTACTATATGTCAACGAGAGCGTGACCTATGTATGCTGACGTTACTTGCTGAGATCTTTAGTTGTTGTTGTTGTTGTTGTACAACTGAAGGATACAGTGAGAGTTAATGGGGAAGGTCATTAACGTCACCCGAGGGGTTGCACACTGCTTGATGAGACCTGCTGAGAGTGGAGCAACATTGGGTTAACGAGATACGTTTCAGGTGTAATTATCTCTCCGTGGAACAGCTACTTGATCACTCTAGCTAATTAGTGTAATTAACATCATTCATAGTGAAGTAACACAGCGGTGAGGGACTGTCGACGGAGCAACAGTACTTGTGTTGACATAATTTGCTCTTGACTAATTATGTCCTCGGGATGGCTAATTAGTGGCTCAAGTTCATCATTCATAATTAACGTTAAAGGTTTTGACTGACTGTCGTGGGGCGAAGTCATTAAGCTAGCATAATTTGTTGGAGTAATTAATATCTGTCCGTGGGACGGTTGATTAAGGACTCAGGATAGTTATGAGTAATTAACACCTCTACAATGAATTCACAGTGTTTGATTAGATCTGCTTAGGCAGTGTGGAGCAAGACGTATTCGTGTATAATAATTATCGGTCCGTGGGAGAGTTAATTAATTGATCAATGGTAATTAGGGGTAATTAACCCTCATTAAAATAAAGNCACTCAGATGTTATCAGAATGGAGGGGTTCTCAATAGGTTGCAATCCCCCTCTATCCTCTCAGTTCCCACCTCAAGTTCCCTACACCTCCCCCACCCACTTCCCAACCACCCTACCCGCCCATGTTCCCTCCACCCACACTGCTCCTCTTCCTTCCACCGTCCCACTCATGTTCCCTCCACCCACCCTGCTCCACTCCCTTCCACCGTCCCCACTATCCCCACTCAAGGTCACTCCACCCACACCTTGCCTTTTCAGCCCCTCCCCTCTCAGCATTGTCCCCTTCCACCCGTCCAACCTCACACTCCTCCCACTCAGTTTCCACCCCACCCGCCACACCCCGAGTCGGTGTCACTCATCCACACGCCCTAAACTCTCCCTCCACTTGCGTCCTCCCCGCCCTGCGCCCAGTCCCTCAACCCCCCGCCAGCCCTCCCCGCCTCCCTCATACCTCCTGTCATATCCTCCCCCTCCCACATTCCCCTCCCCCACCCTGCTTCCCCCGCCCATCCCCCCAGTGTTGCCTCCCCGGATTAGTTTGTACTTGTGGTAAGGTTTCTTATACATTAAGTAGTATTAGTAAGGAGAAATGTTGGACCTGTCATGGAAAGGTCATTTTAGGAAAGCGTGTACGAGTGTTCGACTTAAGGAAGGGCCGTCACCAGATCGCTTTAAGGATGGTCGGCCTACTTTTGAAGTCAAAATTGAGGGTGAGAGTTTGATTGCTTTCATGGACACGGGTAGCCAAGCAACACTCATTAGAGTTCAGCCTTCAGCAAATTCAAACAAGCACGGCTTAAACGTTGTAGTAAACAGCTCACAGCAGTTAATGGAGGACAAATTGACATCTTGGGTCAGGCCACTATTAATTTTGAAATAGGTCATGATGGGTCGTACCCTCACACTTGTACAGTGGTTCAGAATCTTGCTTATCCGGGTGATATCTTGATTGGTATGGATTTCTTACACAGGTTCTCATATTCTCTGTCTGCTGAGATAGGGGGAGACATTGCCGGTTGAAATTAGGCACTGTATCTTACCCGGTGACATTGACTGACCATCCACTGGTTGTAGCTTCCATCCAGCGGAAGCAGAAACATCATGCCAATTATGCAAAGTTTTTATTTCAGTCTCTTCCAGACAATAATAAGAAGTCGTGTATTTTACATGCTTTTGACAAGCAAACTTGCCCACCACGGTCATTTAGATTCCTTAGGGTGGCCGTGGGTCGTCATATCCAGCCTGGCTCTACCCTTCTGGTGGCTGGCAGGTTTGATAAACTATTAATTCCCCACCACTTAATTGTTGTCCTGGACAAAGGTGCCCTCATACCTGTAGTCAATCTCTCACACAAGACCTACCGCTTCAGAGTGGGTGATCGGGTGTCTCATGGTATTATCTTAGACGAGACATCGATCTTTCAATCAGACCCATCAGAAACACTTACTGACACTGTGCAATGTGGCGCTCTTAATGTTAATGACACTGGTAAGACTTTTAAGCACAGCACAACGGTGCTCACGCCACCTTGCGATACCAACAATTTGAATAAATTAATATCAGCTTTAGATTTACAGCACATTCCACAGTTAGATAGAAACGGGTGCGGGAAGTTCTGCGGATGTTCCCCAAATTATTTGCAACGGACGACGATCAAATTGGGTTGTTAGACAGAATTGAGCACACCATTCCAACAGGTGATCACGAGCCCGTGTATACGAGACAGTGGAGGCTCCCGGAACAGGCTAAGAAAACTATCAGAGAGGAGTGTCAGAAGATGTTAAGACAGGGAGTTATAGAACCAAGTACTTCACCGTGGTTGTCTCCGGTGGTGCTGGTGCGCAAACCGGATGGTAGTTACCGGTTTTGTGTCGACTATCGGAAAGTTAATGAAATTACAAAGGGAGACGTGTACCCCTTACCTCAGATTCAGGAGATTATAGATCAGTTCGCGGCAGCCAAGTATTTCTCGACTCTGGATGCTAAGTCAGCATATTGGGCCATTCCGGTTGCAGTTAGGGACCGTGAGAAAACAGCGTTCTCTGATGGGGTTCACCAGTTTCAGTTTAACGCATGCCTTTTGGGCTCAAGACAGCCCCTTCTTCATTTCAGAGGGCTATTAACTTCATCCTCAGTCCTGTGCTAGGTAGACATTCATTAGCATACCTCGATGACGTGGTTATTTACTCCAGGTCGTTTGATGAACACCTTCGGGACTTGACTGAGACACTTTCATTGTTAGACAAGGCAGGGTTCAAATTAAATATCAACAAGTGCACCCTAAAGGGAGCTGTAACACCCATGACCCCCACCCCCCCCCCCCCCTAGAGTTCTCAACCAGGAAGTCTGCTCTAAGAGGTCAGCACAGATGACCTCCGGTTTTCTTGTATGTTGAATAAAAATTCCTGGGTTAGTCTTATTCAGCAAAGTTTCAAGTATGTAATATTTCATGATACTCTTGTCAACAGGGTAAGGGAGTAGACCCCAGATCCTCATGTGTAAACATGCTTGGATTTCCCCCTTTTAACTAGGTCAGAGGTCAGCCACACACGAAATTAATAAGTCCTCTCTTGAAACAGTTTATGGTTAATGTCAAACAAGTGGGAAGAATTCTTGAGTGTTTGTGCACGTGTAGCCGACCTCTTATTTCGTGGTGTAGCATCACAATAAATCTTCCCCCCCCCCCTTTTGTAACGGTGTATATAGGGGCCTGTAGAGCTAGGGGTGAGAGAGAGTACGGTGCTCCCGGATCGAGGCCGGTTCTGTGACGATCATCCACAGGCCGGGAGAGACAGTGTCCACCGGACGGAGAGACAGAGGGCTTGTTTAAGGTAATGTGTGTGATCTCTGTAATTTTGTTCCATGTCTAAATTTCTTAACTTGTTGCCAGTGTTAGAGTAGGAATTATCGTGGTGTTGAGTATAATTTGGTATCTCAATAAACTCATGTTAAATTTCCCGTCTGTGTCACTTGTTGAATCCTCTTAGAATCTTTTGGTTATCGTGGCTGACAACCGTCTCATATTTAATGACAGTTATAGAAGTACTCTCCAAGTCAAGCAATGTTTCTTGCCTCGTTGCTTGATTAGTCTCAGTGGTCAAAGGCAGGATGGTGGCAGCGTATTTAATTCTGTGTAGCATTTCCTTGTTTTTTTAGTGTACCTTTGGATCCGGTGTAACCATCATATGTCAGCTTATTTTACAGTGTTAGTGTTCAATAACAGTGTTACCAAGTGCAACCTACAGGAAGTGTTACTCAGGATAAGAAGTGTATACATTTATTAGTTTAGTATTCATTATAGAAGGTCACAGTGGTGACTATTTCACCCGGTTTTACATTGGGTTATCGTACCCAATGTTACAATGTTGGCAGTAGAGGTAGCCAATGTTACAATGGCAGCAATAGTGGTTGTTAATGTTACAGTCTCAACCTTGCGTCTCAACCTTGCGTCTCAAGCTCGTGTCTCAACTTTGCGTCTCAACCTCGTGTCTCAACCTTGCGTCTCAACCTTGCGTCTCAACCTTGCGTCTCAACCTTGTGTCTCAACCTTGCGTCTCAACCTTGCGTCTCAACCTTGCGTCTCAACCTTGCGTCTCAACCTTACGTCTCAACCTTGCGTCTCAACCAAGGTGTTCAGTGTAGAACAACACAATAACTCACTGCACTATATATTGGAGAAGAAATTTCTACACATGTCCTTGTTGGCCAGACGACATTACCTTCCACATTATGGGGACGAGAACAACTCTCCCTTTCTCAATAAATGATATATATATATATATATATATATATATATATATATATATATATATATAATATATATATTATATATATATATATATATATATATATAAATATAATATATATATAATATATATATATATATATATATATATATCTATATATATATATATATATAATATATATATAAACATTGTTTTTGTATAAGTGAGCAAGTGAGTGGTGGGAAATGAGGTAAACACACAAACACGTTGAGTGAAGAGCGACTAAGAGAGTGGTTATGGAGGCCGGTGGCCTGGAGCATGAGGCTGGAGGGACGGGTCAAGAGCAGTCAGGACCGACAACTTTTCCCGTGTTGATCTTCCTGTACCGGAGAGGTCTTGGCCGCCAGTCCTGGCCGTCCACGTCCCTCCTGGGAGCCGTCCTTGACGACCTTAGTGATGCTCCTTACCTTACATGGCTTGCCTTACACTGCTTACCTAGCAGGTCTTGCTTAGTAAACGGGGTTAACCCGCAGGGCTTACCTAACCTTCCTTACCTTGCACACTTGCCTCTCACCCCTCCCTCCCCTTAGTGGTGGTGGAGGGGGTACTCAGCTTGTGGCGTCTCTGGCCAGGAGCGGACCACTTCCTGGTCCGCTCCTGGCCAGAAGTGTTCCTGTGTGTGTGTCAGACGCTTCCGTCCCCCCCCCCCCGGCTGTGTGTACACCGTCCCCCCCCCCGGCTGTGTGTACACGTCCCCACCCCCCCCCCCCGGCTGTGTGTACACCGTCCCCCCCCCCCGGGCTTGTGTGCCGTACCCGTCCCCCCCCCCGGCTGTGTGTACACCGTCCACACTTTGGAGAATTGAAGCACATTCTGGTACTCTTGGAGGTGGACTCAATAGGTCGAGTGTTGGTACTCCTGCGGCCCCGGGGTATGAACGGACAGTGTTGGTACTCCTGCGGCCCCGGGGTAAGGACGGACAGTGTTGGTACTCCTGCTGCCCCGGGGGTAAGAACGGACAGTGTTGGTACTCCTGCGGCCCCGGGGTAAGGACGGACAGTGTTGGTACTCCTGCGACCCCGGGGTAAGACGGACAGTGTTGGTACTCCTGCGGCCCCGGGGTAAGAACGGACAGTGTTGGTACTCCTGCGACCCCCGGGGTAAGAACGGACAGTGTTGGTACTCCTGCGGCCCCGGGGTAAGGACGGACAGTGTTGGTACTCCTGCGGCCCGGGGTAAGAACGGACAGTGTTGGTACTCCTGCGACCCCGGGGTAAGAACGGACAGTGTTGGTACTCCTGCGACCCCGGGGTAAGGACGGACAGTGTTGGTACTCCTGCGGCCCCCGGGTAAGGACGGACAGTGTTGGTACTCCCGCGGCCCAGGGGTAAGGACGGACAGTGTTGGTACTCCCGCGGCCCCCGGGGTAGGACGGACAGTGTTGGTACTCCTGCGGCCCCGGGGTAAGGACGGACAGTGTTGGTACTCCTGCCCCGGGGGTAAGGACGGACGTGTTGGTACTCCTGCTGCCCCGGGGTAAAGACGGACAGTGTTGGTACTGCGGCCCGGGGTAAGGCGGACAGTGTTGGTACTCCTGCGGCCCGGGGTAAGGACGGACAGTGTTGGTACTCCTGCGGCCCCGGGGTAGGACGGACAGTGTTTGTACTCCTGCGCCCCGGGGTAAGGACGGACAGTGTTGGTACTCCTGCGGCCCGGGGTAAGGACGGACTGTTGGTACTCCTGCGGCCCCGGGGGTAAGAACGGACAGTGTTGGTACTCCTGCGGCCCCGGGTAAGGACGGACAGTGTTGGTACTCCTGCGGCCCGGGGTAAGGACGGACAGTGTTGGTACTCCTGCGGCCCGGGGTAAGGACGGACAGTGTTGGTACTCCTGCTGCCCGGGGTAAGGACGGACAGTGTTGGTACTCCTGCGGCCCGGGGGTAAGAACGGACAGTGTTGGTACTCCTGCGGCCCCGGGTAAGGACGGACAGTGTTGGTACTCCTGCGGCCCGGGGGTAAGGACGGACAGTGTTGGTACTCCCGCGGCCCGGGGTGGACGGACAGTGTTGGTACTCCTGCGGCCCCGGGGTAAGGACGGACAGTGTTGGTACTCCTGCGGCCCCGGGGTATGACGGACAGTGTTGGTACTCCTGCGGCCCGGGGTAAGGACGGACAGTGTTGGTACTCCTGCGGCCCCGGGTAAGGACGGACAGTGTTGGTACTCCTGCGGCCCGGGGTAAGGACGGACAGTGTTGGTACTCCTGCGGCCCGGGGTAAGGACGGACAGTGTTGGTACTCCCGCGGCCCCGGGGGTAAGGACGGACAGTGTTGGTACTCCCGCGGCCCGGGGGTAAGGACGGACAGTGTTGGTACTCCTGCTGCCCCGGGGTAAGGACGGACAGTGTTGGTACTCCCGCGGCCCGGGTAAGGACGGACAGTGTTGGTACTCCTGCGGCCCCGGGGTATGGACGGACAGTGTTGGTACTCCTGCGGCCCGGGGGTAAGGACGGACAGTGTTGGTACTCCTGCGGCCCCGGGTATGGACGGACAGTGTTGGTACTCCTGCTGCCCCAGGGGTAAGGACGGACAGTGTTGGTACTCCTGCGGCCCCCGGGGTAAGGACGGACAGTGTTGGTACTCCTGCGGCCCCCAGGGTAAGGACGGACAGTGTTGGTACTCCTGCGGCCCCCAGGGGTAAGGACGGACAGTGTTGGTACTCCTGCGGCCCCCGGGGGTAAGGACGGACAGTGTTGGTACTCCTGCGGCCCCGGGGTAAGGACGGACAGTGTTAGTACTCCTGCGGCCCCGGGGTAAGGACGGACAGTGTTGGTACTCCTGCGGCCCCGGGGTAAGGACGGACAGTGTTGGTACTCCTGCGGCCCGGGGTAAGGACGGACAGTGTTGGTACTCCTGCTGCCCGGGGTATGGACGGACAGTGTTGGTACTCCTGCTGCCCCAGGGGTAAGGACGGACAGTGTTGTACTCCTGCGGCCCCGGGGTAAGGACGGACAGTGTTGGTACTCCTGCGGCCCCGGGGTAAGGACGGACAGTGTTGGTACTCCTGCTGCCCCGGGGTAAGGACGGACAGTGTTGGTACTCCTGCGGCCCCGGGTAGGACGGACAGTGTTGGTACTCCTGCGGCCCCCAGGGGTAAGGACGGACAGTGTTGGTACTCCTGCTGCCCGGGGTAAGGACGGACAGTGTTGGTACTCCTGCGGCCGGGGTAAGGACGGACAGTGTTGGTACTCCTGCGGCCCCCGGGGTAAGGACGGACAGTGTTGGTACTCCTGCGGCCCCCGGGTAAGGACGGACAGTGTTGGTACTCCTGCGGCCCCCAGGGGTAGGACGGACAGTGTTGGTACTCCTGCTGCCCCGGGTAAGGACGTACAGTGTTGGTACTCCTGCGGCCCGGGGTAAGGACGGACAGTGTTGGTACTCCTGCGGCCCCCGGGGTAAGGACGGACAGTTTTGAGCCAGTAACAGGGTTTTTTCAGCGTAATTTGCCTTACCCTGGGTTACCTTGAGGTGTTTTCGGGGCTTAGCGTCCCTGCGGCCCGGTCATCGACCAGGCCTCCTCGTTGCTGGCTGATCAACCAGGCTGTTGGACGCGGCTGCTCGCAGCCTGACGTATGAGTCACAGCCTGGTTGATCAAGTATCCTTGGAGGTGCTTATCCAGTTCTCTCCGAGAGCGTCTTCTATGATCCACCAAGTCAATGGTAAGATCAAGAATTGTCAGTAGGAAGTAATAGTTCAATGGTGGGGGGGGGGGGGAACAAGACAATTACACCTTCACCAATATATTATCTAAATATAACTACACTTATGTACACAGTGTAGCTTTCATCCAGGACACTGAATATCTGCCGTGTTTATCATTCCCATGAGTCCACTATCTCCAAGTACACGTCGTCCACGCTCAATGGTAATCACCGGCGAGTTCACCTTCCTCAACATGGACCAGTCCACACACCATAGTGTCACTATACCCCACATCTGCTCTCCAGAAACACACTGGCAGAGAGCTTCAACAACATGCTGAAGCTCATTTTTCTCTTGCAATGTATTTGTTATCATTATTAATTCTGATAGAAATTACCTACTTAAAATTATCTGTTAATTAAGGACCTGTCCGAACGTAGCGCGTACTATAGTGGCTTTACAAGATTGTAAATACTGTACTATGCTATGTATTCTCACAAACCCAATGTACCTTCTTGTATATATATAAATAGATGGAGTTGTCTGCGTCTCACGTAATGCCTTGGAGTTGTAGTGCAGGTCCCTAGATGGCGCCGATATCACCACACCTCACTCCATAGAATGAGTTGATATCGTAATACCTTCCCACCAAGAAAGAATTTGGCTTGGTTTTATAACAATAAAATAAACAAATAAGTATTTTTAAATAAAACAAATTAGAATGGGGCAGATTGACCACCAATGTCTGGAGAAAGTCCTGCTGTAGAAGGTGTACCAATAGAGACGTCTTAACCAGAGTCAACACCTGAACCACGGCCAATGATCTGGCTGGCTGCCGGTGAGGCGGGGGCCACCCTGCACGCCTTGGTTATTGTAAGCACCGAGCCTCTACGAACATCGAAAAACTGAGGCGAACTGCCAATTTCTGCCGGAGTAAGGGCGCCTGACAGCTGGGTTGACAGCGTTTCGGATTCGTAGTCATCAGGTAGAGGGGGAGACAAATGGGCAAAATGTTTCTTTCACTCTGATGCCCCTGTTACCTAGCAGTAAACAGGTACCGGGAGTTAGACATCTGCTACGGGCTGCTTCCTGAGGGGTGTAACAGAAAGGAGGCCTGGTCGAGGACCGGGCCGCGGGGACGCTAAGCCCCGAGATCATCTCAAGATAACCTCCCTGAGCAGCGGTACCGCTGGTGGCTGGAGCCGTTCCTTGTGGGTGGTTAAAGAAGGCACTTCCTGTGGTGCTGTGGTGGTCCCCAGGAAGGTTCTGGAATACAGGAAGTGGACGACCTTGGCTACCAATATCCTCACCAGCTCTAGCTCCTGTCTTCTCTCTTCCCCCATTATCACTGGGCGAATGTCCCTCACACCGCCCCACCATGCTTACGTTACCACCACCTGCTGGTCCGTCCACGGGTCCTTGGTCACCTCTAGTGGTCCTCTCACTGTGGGACCATATACCATCCCGACTGGGGATAGTCCCAGGGCGTCCTAGGCGCCACTCTCTCTACAAACATGACGAAAATACAAAATACACATAAGAGCCATTTAGCTAAACGATGAATAACTTTCACACGCCTGCGGTGTCCATCATGGGCGGTGTCCATCATGGGCGGTGTCCATCATGGGCGGTGTCCATCATGGGCGGTGTCCATCATGGGCGGTGTCCATCATGGGTGGTGTCCATCATGGGCGGTGTCCATCATAGGCGGTGTCCATCATGGGCGGTGTCCATCATGGGCGGTGTCCATCATGGGCTGTGTCCATCATGGGCGGTGTCCATCATGGGTGGTGTCCATCATGGGCGGTGTCCATCATGGGCGGTGTCCATCATGGGCGGTGTCCATCATGGGCTGTGTCCATCATGGGCGGTGTCCATCATGGGTGGTGTCCATCATGGGCGGTGTCCATCAAGGGCGGTGTCCATCATGGGCGGTGTCCATCATGGGCGGTGTCCATCATGGGCGGTGTCCATCATGGGCGGTGTCCATCATGGGCGGTGTCCATCATGGGTGGTGTCCATCATGGGCGGTGTCCATCATAGGCGGTGTCCATCATGGGCGGTGTCCATCATGGGCGGTGTCCATCATGGGCTGTGTCCATCATGGGCGGTGTCCATCATGGGTGGTGTCCATCATGGGCGGTGTCCATCAAGGGCTGTGTCCATCATGGGCGGTGTCCATCATGGGCGGTGTCCATCATGGGCGGTGTCCATCATGGGCGGTGTCCATCATGGGCGGTGTCCATCATTGGCGGTGTCCATCATAGGGGGTCCATCATGGGCGGTGTCCTTTATGGGCGGTGTCCATCATGGGCGGTGTCCATCATGGGCGGTGTCCTTTATGGGCGGTGTCCATCATGGGCGGTGTCCATCATGGGCGGTGTCCATCATAGGCGGTGTCCATCATGGGCGGTGTCCATCATGGGCGGTGTCCATCATGGGCGGTGTCCATCATGGGCGGTGTCCATCATGGGCGGTGTCCTTTATGGGCGGTGTCCATCATGGGCGGTGTCCATCATAGGCGGTGTCCATCATGGGCGGTGTCCATCATAGGCGGTGTCCATCATGGGCGGTGTCCTTTATGGGCGGTGTCCATCATGGGCGGTGTCCATCATGGGCGGTGTCCATCATAGGCGGTCTCCATCATGGGCGGTGTCCATCATGGGCGGTGTCCATCATAGGCGGTGTCCATCATGGGCGGTGTCCATCATAGGCGGTGTCCATCATGGGCGGTGTCCTTTATGGGCGGTGTCCATCAAGGGCGGTGTCCATCATGGGCGGTGTCCATCATAGGCGGTGTCCATCATGGGCGGTGTCCTTTATGGGCGGTGTCCATCATGGGCGGTGTCCATCATGGGCGGTGTCCATCATAGGCGGTGTCCATCATGGGCGGTGTCCTTTATGGGCGGTGTCCATCATGGGCGGTGTCCATCATGGGCGGTGTCCTTTATGGGCGGTGTCCATCATGGGCGGTGTCCATCATGGGCGGTGTCCATCATAGGCGGTGTCCATCATGGGCGGTGTCCATCATAGGCGGTGTCCATCATGGGCGGTGTCCATCATAGGGGGTGTCCATCATGGGCGGTGTCCATCATGGGCGGTGTCCATCATAGGGGGTGTCCATCATGGGCGGTGTCCTTTATGGGCGGTGTCAATCATGGGCGGTGTCCATCATGGGCTGTGTCCATCATGGGCGGTGTCCTTTATGGGCGGTGTCCATCATGGGCGGTGTCCATCATGGGCGGTGTCCTTTATGGGCGGTGTCCATCATGGGCGGTGTCCATCATGGGCGGTGTCCATCATAGGGGGTGTCCATCATGGGCGGTGTCCATCATAGGGGGTGTCCATCATGGGCGGTGTCCTTTATGGGCGGTGTTCATCATGGGTGGTGTCCATCATAGGGGGTGTCCATCATGGGCGGTGTCCTTTATGGGCGGTGTCCATCATGGGCGGTGTCCATCATAGGGGGTGTCCATCATGGGCGGTGTCCTTTATGGGCGGTGTCCATCATGGGCGGTGTCCATCATAGGGGGTGTCCATCATGGGCGGTGTCCATCATGGGCGGTGTCCATCATGGGCGGTGTCCGTCATGGGCGGTGTCCATCATGGGTGGTGTCCATCATGGGTGGTGTCCATCATGGGTGGTGTCCATCATGGGCGGTGTCCATCATGGGCGGTGTCCATCATGGGCGGTGTCCATCATGGGTGGTGTCCATCATAGGGGGTGTCCATCATGGGCGGTGTCCTTTATGGGCGGTGTCCATCATGGGCGGTGTCCTTCATAGGGGGTGTCCATCATGGGCGGTGTCCATCATGGGCGGTGTCCATCATGGGCGGTGTCCATCATGGGCGGTGTCCATCATGGGTGGTGTCCATCATAGGGGGTGTCCATCATGGGCGGTGTCCATCATGGGCGGTGTCCATCATGGGCTGTGTCCATCATGGGTGGTGTCCATCATGGGTGGTGTCCATCATGGGCGGTGTCCATCATGGGCGGTGTCCATCGTGGGTGGTGTCCATCATGGGTGGTGTCCATCATGGGCGGTGTCCATCATGGGCGGTGTCCATCATGGGTGGTGTCCATCATAGGGGGTGTCCATCATGGGTGGTGTCCATCATGGGCGGTGTCCATCATGGGCGGTGTCCATCATGGGTGGTGTCCATCATGGGTGGTGTCCATCATGGGCGGTGTCCATCATGGGCGGTGTCCATCATGGGTGGTGTCCATCATGGGTGGTGTCCATCATGGGCGGTGTCCATCATGGGCGGTGTCCATCATGGGCGGTGTCCATCATGGGCGGTGTCCTTTATGGGCGGTGTCCATCATGGGCGGTGTCCATCATGGGCGGTGTCCATCATGGGCGGTGTCCATCATGGTCTGTGTCCATCATGGGCGGTGTCCATCATGGGCGGTGTCCATCATGGGCGGTGTCCATCATGGGCGGTGTCCATCATGGGCGGTGTCCATCATGGGGGGTGTCCATCATGGGCTGTGTCCATCATGGGTGGTGTCCATCATGGGTGGTGTCCATCATGGGCGGTGTCCATCATGGGCGGTGTCCATTATGGGCGGTGTCCATCATGGGGGTGTCCATCATGGGCGGTGTCCATCATGGGCGGTGTCCATCATGGGCGGTGTCCATCATGGGCTGTGTCCATCATGGGTGGTGTCCATCATGGGCGGTGTCCATCATAGGGGGTGTCCTTTATTTGCGGTGTCCATCATGGGGGGTGTCCATCATGGGCTGTGTCCATCATGGGTGGTGTCCATCATGGGTGGTGTCCATCATGGGCTGTGTCCATCATGGGTGGTGTCCTTTATTTGCGGTGTCCATCATGGGCGGTGTCCATCATGGGCGGTGTCCATCATGGGCGGTGTCCATCATGGGCGGTGTCCATCATGGGCGGTGTCCATCATGGGCGGTGTCCATCATGGGCGGTGTCCATCATGGGCGGTGTCCATCATGGGCTGTGTCCATCATGGGCGGTGTCCATCATGGGCGGTGTCCATCATGGGCGGTGTCCATCATGGGCGGTGTCCATCATGGGCGGTGTCCATCATGGGCTGTGTCCATCATGGGTGGTGTCCATCATGGGCGGTGTCCATCATGGGCTGTGTCCATCATGGGCGGTGTCCATCATGGGCTGTGTCCATCATGGGCGGTGTCCATCATGGGCTGTGTCCATCATGGGTGGTGTCCATCATGGGCGGTGTCCATCATGGGCGGTGTCCATCATGGGCGGTGTCCATCATGGGCGGTGTCCATCATGGGCGGTGTCCATCATGGGCGGTGTCCATCATGGGCGGTGTCCATCATGGGCTGTGTCCATCATGGGCGGTGTCCATCATGGGCGGTGTCCATCATGGGCGGTGTCCATCATGGGCGGTGTCCATCATGGGCGGTGTCCATCATGGGCTGTGTCCATCATGGGTGGTGTCCATCATGGGCGGTGTCCATCATGGGCTGTGTCCATCATGGGCGGTGTCCATCATGGGCTGTGTCCATCATGGGCGGTGTCCATCATGGGCTGTGTCCATCATGGGTGGTGTCCATCATGGGCGGTGTCCATCATGGGCGGTGTCCATCATGGGCGGTGTCCATCATGGGCGGTGTCCATCATGGGCGGTGTCCATCATGGGCGGTGTCCATCATGGGTGGTGTCCATCATGGGCGGTGTCCATCATGGGCGGTGTCCATCATGGGCTGTTTCCAACAGCCTGGCTCGGGCCTTATGCGATCTTTCCGCATAAGAACGGACAGTGTTGGTACTCCTGCTGCCCCGGGGTAAGGACGGACAGTGTTGGTACTCCTGCGGCCCCGGGGTAAGGACGGACAGTGTTGGTACTCCTGCGGCCCCGGGGGTAAGGACGGACAGTGTTGGTACTCCTGCGGCCCCGGGGGTAAGGACGGACAGTGTTGGTACTCCTGCGGCCCCCGGGGGTAAGGACGGACAGTGTTGGTACTCCTGCGGCCCCGGGGTAAGAACGGACAGTGTTGGTACTCCTGCGGCCCCGGGGTAAGAACAGACAGTGTTGGTACTCCTGCGGCCCCGGGGGTAAGAACGGACAGTGTTGGTACTCCTGCGGCCCCGGGGTAAGAACGGACAGTGTTGGTACTCCTGCGGCCCCGGGGTATGGACGGACAGTGTTGGTACTCCTGCGGCCCCCGGGGGTAAGGACGGACAGTGTTGGTACTCCTGCTGCCCCGGGGTATGGACGGACAGTGTTGGTACTCCTGCGGCCCGGGGTAAGGACGGACAGTGTTGGTACTCCTGCGGCCCCGGGGTATGGACGGACAGTGTTGGTACTCCTGCGGCCCGGGGGTAAGAACGGACAGTGTTGGTACTCCTGCGGCCCCCGGGGTAAGGACGGACAGTGTTGGTACTCCTGCGGCCCGGGGTATGGACGGACAGTGTTGGTACTCCTGCGGCCCGGGGTATGGACGGACAGTGTTGGTACTCCTGCGGCCCCGGGGTATGGACGGACAGTGTTGGTACTCCTGCGGCCCCCGGGGTAAGGACGGACAGTGTTGGTACTCCTGCGGCCCCGGGGGTAAGGACGGACAGTGTTGGTACTCCTGCTGCCCCGGGGTAAGGACGGACAGTGTTGGTACTCCTGCGGCCCCCGGGGTAAGGACGGACAGTGTTGGTACTCCTGCGGCCCGGGGGTAAGGACGGACAGTGTTGGTACTCCTGTGGCCCCGGGGTAAGGACGGACAGTGTTGGTACTCCTGCGGCCCCGGGGTATGGACGGACAGTGTTGGTACTCCTGCGGCCCCGGGGTAAGGACGGACAGTGTTGGTACTCCTGCTGCCCCGGGGTAAGGACGGACAGTGTTGGTACTCCTGCGGCCCGGGGGTAAGGACGGACAGTGTTGGTACTCCTGCGGCCCCGGGGTATGGACGGACAGTGTTGGTACTCCTGCGGCCCCGGGGTAAGGACGGACAGTGTTGGTACTCCTGCGGCCCCAGGGTAAGGACGGACAGTGTTGGTACTCCTGCGGCCCCGGGGGTAAGGACGGACAGTGTTGGTACTCCTGCGGCCCGGGGGTATGGACGGACAGTGTTGGTACTCCTGCGGCCCCAGGGTAAGGACGGACAGTGTTGGTACTCCTGCGGCCCGGGGGTAAGGACGGACAGTGTTGGTACTCCTGTGGCCCCGGGGTAAGGACGGACAGTGTTGGTACTCCTGCGGCCCCGGGGTAAGGACGGACAGTGTTGGTACTCCTGCGGCCCCGGGGGTAAGGACGGACAGTGTTGGTACTCCTGCGGCCCCGGGGGTAAGGACGGACAGTGTTGGTACTCCTGCGGCCCCGGGGTAAGGACGGACAGTGTTGGTACTCCTGCGGCCCCGGGGTATGGACGGACAGTGTTGGTACTCCTGCGGCCCGGGGTATGGACGGACAGTGTTGGTACTCCTGCGGCCCCCGGGGGTAAGGACGGACAGTGTTGGTACTCCTGCGGCCCCGGGGTATGGACGGACAGTGTTGGTACTCCTGCGGCCCGGGGTATGGACGGACAGTGTTGGTACTCCTGCGGCCCCGGGGTATGGACGGACAGTGTTGGTACTCCTGCGGCCCCGGGGGTAAGGACGGACAGTGTTGGTACTCCTGCGGCCCCGGGGGTAAGGACGGACAGTGTTGGTACTCCTGCGGCCCCGGGGTAAGGACGGACAGTGTTGGTACTCCTGCGGCCCCGGGGTAAGGACGGACAGTGTTGGTACTCCTGCGGCCCGGGGTAAGGACGGACAGTGTTGGTACTCCTGCGGCCCGGGGTATGGACGGACAGTGTTGGTACTCCTGCGGCCCCGGGGGTAAGGACGGACAGTGTTGGTACTCCTGCTGCCCCGGGGGTAAGGACGGACAGTGTTGGTACTCCTGCTGCCCCGGGGGTAAGGACGGACAGTGTTGGTACTCCTGCTGCCCCGGGGTAAGGACGGACAGTGTTGGTACTCCTGCTGCCCCGGGGGTAAGGACGGACAGTGTTGGTACTCCTGCGGCCCCCGGGGGTAAGGACGGACAGTGTTGGTACTCCTGCTGCCCCGGGGTATGGACGGACAGTGTTGGTACTCCTGCGGCCCCGGGGTAAGGACGGACAGTGTTGGTACTCCTGCGGCCCGGGGTATGGACGGACAGTGTTGGTACTCCTGCTGCCCCGGGGTAAGGACGGACAGTGTTGGTACTCCTGCGGCCCCGGGGTATGGACGGACAGTGTTGGTACTCCTGCTGCCCCGGGGTATGGACGGACAGTGTTGGTACTCCTGCGGCCCCGGGGGTAAGAACGGACAGTGTTGGTACTCCTGCGGCCCCGGGGTATGGACGGACAGTGTTGGTACTCCTGCTGCCCCGGGGTATGGACGGACAGTGTTGGTACTCCTGCGGCCCCGGGGTAAGGACGGACAGTGTTGGTACTCCTGCGGCCCCCGGGGGTAAGGACGGACAGTGTTGGTACTCCTGCTGCCCCGGGGTATGGACGGACAGTGTTGGTACTCCTGCGGCCCCGGGGTAAGGACGGACAGTGTTGGTACTCCTGCGGCCCCGGGGTATGGACGGACAGTGTTGGTACTCCTGCGGCCCCGGGGTATGGACGGACAGTGTTGGTACTCCTGCGGCCCGGGGTATGGACGGACAGTGTTGGTACTCCTGCGGCCCGGGGTAAGGACGGACAGTGTTGGTACTCCTGCGGCCCCGGGGGTAAGAACGGACAGTGTTGGTACTCCTGCGGCCCCGGGGGTAAGAACGGACAGTGTTGGTACTCCTGCGGCCCCGGGGTAAGGACGGACAGTGTTGGTACTCCTGCGGCCCGGGGTATGGACGGACAGTGTTGGTACTCCTGTGGCCCCGGGGTAAGGACGGACAGTGTTGGTACTCCTGCGGGCCGGGGGTAAGGACGGACAGTGTTGGTACTCCTGTGGCCCCAGGGTAAGGACGGACAGTGTTGGTACTCCTGCGGCCCCGGGGGTAAGGACGGACAGTGTTGGTACTCCTGCGGCCCGGGGTAAGGACGGACAGTGTTGGTACTCCTGCGGCCCCGGGGGTAAGGACGGACAGTGTTGGTACTCCTGTGGCCCCAGGGTAAGGACGGACAGTGTTGGTACTCCTGCGGCCCCGGGGGTAAGGACGGACAGTGTTGGTACTCCTGCGGCCCCGGGGGTAAGGACGGACAGTGTTGGTACTCCTGCGGCCCCGGGGTAAGAACGGACAGTGTTGGTACTCCTGCGGGCTAGGGGTAAGAACGGACAGTGTTGGTACTCCTGCGGCCCCGGGGTAAGGACGGACAGTGTTGGTACTCCTGCGGCCCGGGGTATGGACGGACAGTGTTGGTACTCCTGCGGCCCCGGGGGTAAGGACGGACAGTGTTGGTACTCCTGCGGGCTAGGGGTAAGAACGGACAGTGTTGGTACTCCTGCGGCCCCGGGGTATGGACGGACAGTGTTGGTACTCCTGCGGCCCGGGGTATGGACGGACAGTGTTGGTACTCCTGCGGCCCGGGGTATGGACGGACAGTGTTGGTACTCCTGCGGCCCGGGGTATGGACGGACAGTGTTGGTACTCCTGCGGCCCCGGGGGTAAGGACGGACAGTGTTGGTACTCCTGCGGCCCGGGGTAAGGACGGACAGTGTTGGTACTCCTGCGGCCCGGGGTAAGGACGGACAGTGTTGGTACTCCTGCGGCCCAGGGGTAAGAACGGACAGTGTTGGTACTCCTGCGGCCCCGGGGTAAGGACGGACAGTGTTGGTACTCCTGCGGCCCCGGGGTAAGGACGGACAGTGTTGGTACTCCTGCGGCCCCGGGGTATGGACGGACAGTGTTGGTACTCCTGCGGCCCCCGGGGTATGGACGGACAGGTATAGGAACTCTGGGGTCAGTACTGTGGTCTCCCCTGTACTCCTGTCTACTACCACCGGCCCCGTCCTCTATGATTCTACCGTCAATATCTTAACATATTCAGCGCTTCTGTTGTATTTAAATGTATAATGTCTGTCAATAACCAAACGGACACGACCATGTCCGCTAGTACACACAGCCACACGTACACGGTGTATGAACACACGTACACGGTGTGTACAAGTACAGTGTAGTGCTCACAGTAGCTCCACCGGGAGCTACTGTGAGCACTACGTGTACCTGTGACCTGAGCCCGTCACAGCTAACAAATGTCCCATGTCCCAGGATGCCACCCACAACAGTCTACTGTCTCCAAGGTACTTCCTGCAGGGCGATCACAGGCGCCAGGTGTAAGGGCACGCACCCCAAGCGTGTCGGAGGACCGGGAATCGAACCCGGAACTGTTCAGTGGCGAATTTAGATAAAGAGAGTGTAATGATCTCTCATTGTGAGTCCTTGGCCAACCCTGCGTCAGGCCTGGGGGCCCCGGGCCGGTAGTGAGAGGGGCCAGGACTGGGGGCCCGGGCCGGTAGTGAGAGGGGCCAGGCCTGGGGGCCCCGGGCCGGTAGTGAGAGGGGCCAGGACTGGGGGCCCAGGGCTGGTAGTGAGAGGGGCCAGGACTGGGGGCCCCGGGCCGGTAGTGAGAGGGGCCAGGACTGGGGGCCCAGGGCCGGTAGTGAGGGGGGCCAGCACTGGGGGCCCCGGGCCGGTAGTGAGAGGGGCCAGGACTGGGGGCCCGGGCCGGTAGTGAGAGGGGCCAGGACTGGGGGCCCGGGCCGGTAGTGAGAGGGGCCAGGCCTGGGGGCCCCGGGCCGGTAGTGAGAGGGGCCAGGACTGGGGGCCCAGGGCTGGTAGTGAGAGGGGCCAGGACTGGGGGCCGGGCCGGTAGTGAGAGGGGCCAGGACTGGGGGCCCGGGCCGGTAGTGAGAGGGGCCAGGCCTGGGGGCCCGGGCCGGTAGTGAGAGGGGCCAGGACTGGGGGCCCAGGGCTGGTAGTGAGAGGGGCCAGGACTGGGGGCCCCGGGCCGGTAGTGAGAGGGGCCAGGACTGGGGCCCAGGGCCGGTAGTGAGGGGGGCCAGCACTGGGGGCCAGGACTGGGGGCCAGCACTGGGGGCCAGCACTGGGGGCCAGCACTGGGGGCCAGCACTGGGGGCCAGGACTGGGGGCCAGCACTGGGGGCCAGCACTGGGGGCCAGGACTGGGGGCCAGCACTGGGGGCCAGGACTGGGGGCCAGCACTGGGGGCCAGCACTGGGGGCCCTCACAGCAGACAGGAAGACACTGATCCTCCAGGGCCCGCGGCCAGTGGGTGACGTCACGCAGGCACACCTCCGCACCCGGTGTGAACTGGTGCACCTCCCAGTACCGGCCTCTCTGTACTACTGTATGGGAGTGACTGTCAGGCTTCCTCAGGTCACTACTGACTGTCAGGCTTCCTCAGCTCACTACTGACTGTCAGGCTTCCTCAGGTCACTACCGACTGTCAGGCTTCCTCAGGTCACTACTGACTGTCAGGCTTCCTCAGGTCACTACTGACTGTCAGGCTTCCTCAGGTCACTACTGACTGTCAGGCTTCCTCAGGTCACTACTGACTGTCAAGCTTCCTCAGGTCACTACTGACTGTCAGGCTTCCTCAGGTCACTACCGACTGTCAGGCTTCCTCAGGTCACTACTGACTGTCAGGCTTCCTCAGGTCACTACCGACTGTCAGGCTTCCTCAGGTCACTACTGACTGTCAGGCTTCCTCAGGTCACTACCGACTGTCAGGCTTCCTCAGGTCACTACTGACTGCCAGGCTTCCTCAGGTCACTACTGACTGTCAGGCTTCCTCAGGTCACTACTGACTGTCAGGCTTCCTCAGGTCACTACTGACTGTCAGGCTTCCTCAGGTCACTACTGACTGTCAGGCTTCCTCAGGTCACTACTGACTGTCAGGCTTCCTCAGGTCACTACTGACTGTCAGGCTTCCTCAGGTCACTACTGACTGTCAGTCTTCCTCAGGTCACTACTGACTGTCAGGCTTCCTCAGGTCACTACTGACTGTCAGGCTTCCTCAGGTCACTACTGACTGTCAGGCTTCCTCAGGTCACTACTGACTGTCAGGCTTCCTCAGGTCACTACTGACTGTCAGGCTTCCTCAGGTCACTACTGACTGTCAGGCTTCCTCAGTTCACTACTGACTGTCAGGCTTCCTCAGGTCACTACTGACTGTCAGGCTTCCTCAGGTCACTACTGACTGTCAGGCTTCCTCAGGTCACTACTGACTGTCAGGCTTCCTCAGGTCACTACTGACTGTCAGGCTTCCTCAGGTCACTACTGACTGTCAGGCTTCCTCAGGTCACTACTGACTGTCAGGCTTCCTCAGGTCACTACTGACTGCCAGGCTTCCTCAGGTCACTACTGACTGTCAGGCTTCCTCAGGTCACTACTGACTGTCAGGCTTCCTCAGGTCACTACTGACTGTCAGGCTTCCTCAGGTCACTACTGACTGTCAGGCTTCCTCAGGTCACTACTGACTGCCAGGCTTCCTCAGGTCACTACTGACTGTCAGGCTTCCTCAGGTCACTACTGACTGTCAGGCTTCCTCAGGTCACTACTGACTGTCAGGCTTCCTCAGGTCACTACTGACTGTCAGTCTTCCTCAGGTCACTACTGACTGTCAGGCTTCCTCAGGTCACTACTGACTGTCAGGCTTCCTCAGGTCACTACTGACTGTCAGGCTTCCTCAGGTCACTACTTAAGGAAGTACAGTAGTAACAGCAGTAACGTCTTGTGGTACAGTAGTAACGTCTTGTGGTACAACAGTAACGTCTTGTGGTACAGCAGTAACGTCTTGTGGTACAGTAGTAACGTCTTGTGGTACAACAGTAACGTCTTGTGGTACAGTAGTAACGTCTTGTGGTACAACAGTAACGTCTTGTGGTACAGCAGTAACGTCTTGTGGTACAGCAGTAACGTCTTGTGGTACAGTAGTAACGTCTTGTGGTACAACAGTAACGTCTTGTGGTACAGCAGTAACGTCTTGTGGTACAGTAGTAACGTCTTGTGGTACAGCAGTAACGTCTTGTGGTACAACAGTAACGTCTTGTGGTACAGCAGTAACGTCTTGTGGTACAACAGTAACGTCTTGTGGTACAGTAGTAACGTCTTGTGGTACAACAGTAACGTCTTGTGGTACAGCAGTAACGTCTTGTGGTACAGCAGTAACGTCTTGTGGTACAGCAGTAACGTCTTGTGGTACAACAGTAACGTCTTGTGGTACAGCAGTAACGTCTTGTGGTACAGTAGTAACGTCTTGTGGTACAACAGTAACGTCTTGTGGTACAGCAGGATCTTCGAGGAGAACACCCGGGGTCATCCACTGTAACCCTAGTGTGGTATATAGCTCTGTGATTCATAAAACAGTATTGTTCTTCCCGCCAAGAAGAGAGTCTCACGGGACAAGTGCCAGTCACATACACAAGAGCTGAGCGGTGCACTTGGCGACGGTGCTCGGGGCGGTTTCCCAGACTGAGGAAGACTCACCAAGACGGTCATGAGTGGCAACATTCCCGCTACCTTCAGGGCCAACATTTGTTGGGGGAGGGGGGTAGGTGTGTGGCCTCAGGAGGTGTGAGGGAGGAGTGAGAGCAACAGCCGCAGGGTGCTGCCTCCAGCGCCTCGCCGCTAATGTTACCGGCGATCATAGTAGTGAGGCGGGAAGCGGAGGCCACACTCAGGCGGCGACGGGTCGTGGCAGGCATCCCGCCGGGTAGTGTAGTCCACGCACCTCCGCCACACCGTGCACACATTACCCAACATGACGCCTCATAACACTTCATCTACAAAATGGCTTCAGCTTCACCAGAAGAATTTCATGCTGTTAATTTTAATTTCCATGCTCACTCACACTACAGTGAGGACTTCAAATGCCTATATCATATATATATGAAATGGCCTGGTGTGTAGGTGACCCCTGGTCCCTCTCCTTCTCTACTGGCCTGGTGTGTAGGTGATCCTGGTCCCTCTCCTTCTCTACTGACCTGGTGTGTAGGTGATCCCTGGTCCCTCTCCTTCTCTACTGGCCTGGTGTGTAGGTGATCCCTGGTCCCTCTCCTTCTCTACTGACCTGGTGTGTAGGTGATCCCTGGTCCCTCTCCTTCTCTACTGGCCTGGTGTGTAGGTGATCCCTGGTCCCTCTCCTTCTCTACTGGCCTGGTGTGTAGGTGATCCCTGGTCCCTCTCCTTCTCTACTGGCCTGGTGTGTAGGTGACCCCTGGTCCCTCTCCTTCTCTACTGGCCTGGTGTGTAGGTGATCCCTGGTCCCTCTCCTTCTCTACTGGCCTGGTGTGTAGGTGACCCCTGGTCCTCTCCTTCTCTACTGGCCTGGTGTGTAGGTGATCCTGGTCCCTGGTCCCTCTCTTCTCTACTGGCCTGGTGTGTAGGTGATCCCTGGTCCCTCTCCTTCTCTACTGGCCTGGTGTGTAGGTGATCCCTGGTCCCTCTCCTTCTCTACTGGCCTGGTGTGTAGGTGATCCCTGGTCCCTCTCCTTCTCTACTGGCCTGGTGTGTAGGTGATCCTGGTCCCTCACCTTCTCTACTTAGTCAACAATTTACCGAAAACCTCTCAGCCATCTTGTTGACCAGACTCCTGTGTTGACCAGACTCCCTCCTGTGTTGACCAGACTCCCTCCTGTGTTGACCAGACTCCCTCCTGTGTTGACCAGACTCCCTCCTGTGTTGACCAGACTCCCTCCTGTGTTGACCAGACTCCCTCCTGTGTTGACCAGACTCCCTCCTGTGTTGACCAGACTCCCTCCTGTGTTGACCAGACTCCCTCCTGTGTTGACCAGACTCCCTCCTGTGTTGACCAGACTCCCTCCTGTGTTGACCAGACTCCCTCCTGTGTTGACCAGACTCCCTCCTGTGTTGACCAGACTCCCTCCTGTGTTGACCAGACTCCCTCCTGTGTTTGACAGACTCCCTCCTATGTTGACCAGACTCCCTCCTATGTTGACCAGACTCCCCTCCTGTGTTGACCAGACTCCCTCCTGTGTTGACCAGACTCCCTCCTGTGTTGACCAGACTCCCTCCTGTGTTGACCAGACTCCCTCCTGTGTTGACCAGACTCCTCCTGTGTTTGACCAGACTCCCTCCTGTGTTGACCAGACTCCCTCCTGTGTTGACCAGACTCCCTCCTGTGTTGACCAGACTCCCTACTGTGTTGACCAGACTCCCTCCTGTGTTGACCAGACTCCCTCCTGTGTGACCAGACTCCCTCCTGTGTTGACCAGACTCCCTCCTGTGTTGACCAGACTCCTCCTGTGTTGACCAGACTCCCTCCTGTGTTGACCAGACTCCCTCCTGTGTTGACCAGACTCCCTCCTGTGTTGACCAGACTCCCTCCTGCGTTGACCAGACTCCCTCCTGTGTTGACCAGACTCCCTCCTGTGTTGACCAGACTCCCTCCTGTGTTGACCAGACTCCCTCCTGTGTTGACCAGACTCCCTCCTGTGTTGACCAGACTCCCTCCTTTGTTGACCAGACTCCCTCCTGTGTGACCAGACTCCTACTGTGTTTGACCAGACTCCCTCCTATGGGCACCTCACACTAAGCCTGGAGCCAGGAGACACATTGCCTCACCCTGGCTCTTCTACGTCTGAAATGACCTCCTTCAACACCACATCGTAGATCAAGTCACTCCTCAGAGTCACCAAGAGGCAGGGAGAGGTCCTCAGTAAGTCACTCCTCAGAGTCACCAAGAGGCAGGGAGAGGTCCTCAATAAGTCACTCCTCAGAGTCACCAAGAGGCAGGGAGAGGTCCTCAGTAAGTCACTCCTCAGAGTCACCAAGAGGCAGGGAGAGGTCCTCAGTAAGTCACTCCTCAGAGTCACCAAGAGGCAGGGAGAGGTCCTCAGTAAGTCACTCCTCAGAGTCACCAAGAGGCAGGGAGAGGTCCTCAGTAAGTCACTCCTCAGAGTCACCAAGAGGCAGGGAGAGGTCCTCAGTAAGTCACTCCTCAGAGTCACCAAGAGGCAGGGAGAGGTCCTCAGTAAGTCACTCCTCAGAGTCACCAAGAGGCAGGGAGAGGTCCTCAGTAAGTCACTCCTCAGAGTCACCAAGAGGCAGGGAGAGGTCCTCAGTAAGTCACTCCTCAGAGTCACCAAGAGGCAGGGAGAGGTCCTCAGTAAGTCACTCCTCAGAGTCACCAAGAGGCAGGGAGAGGTCCTCAGTAAGTCACTCCTCAGAGTCACCAAGAGGCAGGAGAGGTCCTCAGTAAGTCACTCCTCAGAGTCACCAAGAGGCAGGGAGAGGTCCTCAGTAAGTCACTCCTCAGAGTCACCAAGAGGCAGGGAGAGGTCCTCAGTAAGTCACTCCTCAGAGTCACCAAGAGGCAGGGAGAGGTCCTCAGTAAGTCACTCCTCAGAGTCACCAAGAGGCAGGGAGAGGTCCTCAGTAAGTCACTCCTCAGAGTCACCAAGAGGCAGGGAGGTCCTCAGTAAGTCACTCCTCAGAGTCACCAAGAGGCAGGGAGAGGTCCTCAGTAAGTCACTCCTCAGAGTCACCAAGAGGCAGGGAGAGGTCCTCAGTAAGTCACTCCTCAGAGTCACCAAGAGGCAGGGAGAGGTCCTCAGTAAGTCACTCCTCAGAGTCACCAAGAGGCAGGGAGAGGTCCTCAGTAAGTCACTCCTCAGAGTCACCAAGAGGCAGGGAGAGGTCCTCAGTAAGTCACTCCTCAGAGTCACCAAGAGGCAGGGAGAGGTCCTCAGTAAGTCACTCCTCAGAGTCACCAAGAGGCAGGGAGAGGTCCTCAGTAAGTCACTCCTCAGAGTCACCAAGAGGCAGGGAGAGGTCCTCAGTAAGTCACTCCTCAGAGTCACCAAGAGGCAGGGAGAGGTCCTCAGTAAGTCACTCCTCAGAGTCACCAAGAGGCAGGGAGAGGTCCTCAGTAAGTCACTCCTCAGAGTCACCAAGAGGCAGGAGAGGTCCTCAGTAAGTCACTCCTCAGAGTCACCAAGAGGCAGGGAGAGGTCCTCAGTAAGTCACTCCTCAGAGTCACCAAGAGGCAGGGAGAGGTCCTCAGTAAGTCACTCCTCAGAGTCACCAAGAGGCAGGGAGAGGTCCTCAGTAAGTCACTCCTCAGAGTCACCAAGAGGCAGGGAGAGGTCCTCAGTAAGTCACTCCTCAGAGTCACCAAGAGGCAGGGAGAGGTCCTCAGTAAGTCACTCCTCAGAGTCACCAAGAGGTCCTCAGTAAGTCACTCCTCAGAGTCACCAAGAGGCAGGGAGAGGTCCTCAGTAAGTCACTCCTCAGAGTCACCAAGAGGCAGGGAGAGTCCTCAGTAAGTCACTCCTCAGAGTCACCAAGAGGCAGGGAGAGGTCCTCAGTAAGTCCCTCCTCAGAGTCACCAAGAGGCAGGGAGAGGTCCTCAGTAAGTCACTCCTCTGAGTCACCAAGAGGCAGGGAGAGGTCCTCAGTAAGTCACTCCTCAGAGTCACCAAGAGGCAGGGAGAGGTCCTCAGTAAGTCACTCCTCAGAGTCACCAAGAGGCAGGGAGAGGTCCTCAGTAAGTCACTCCTCAGAGTCACCAAGAGGCAGGGAGAGGTCCTCAGTAAGTCACTCCTCAGATCACCAAGAGGCAGGGAGAGGTCCNTATTATCCACTCTCGTGTGCGTGATTAGTGTTCCCGGTAATCATGCAATGGTCAATATTCTCGCTTGATTAAGGTAAGCAGCACTTCTCAAGAACTCTCAATCGTTCGATCAATTCCCATACACTAGGCTGATAGTTCCAAAATCCCCCACCGGATGTCGCTAACATATACTAGTACTCACAGTACTCACTCATTTCACAATTACACACTCACAATTTACCTATTTCTCACTCTTACTCATGATAATCACATCAGCTCACATAACCTATCCTAGTCTTTCTTCCATATTTTTACAACTTTACTCTCTACAACTGTTAATAACCACCTCAATTTTCCCATCAGACTTATTCTTCCCCCTTGACACTTTTATAATTTTGAGCTTCTCAGAAAGTGTGTAATCGTGCTCATCTTCTTACATAACGTCATAAAACAGAAATAGAACACAATAGAACAAGGAGAAGCCCCTGCACTAAGTGAGGAGGCGGCAACCAAGCACCTTGGAGGATTTTGACCTCACCAGTGATGAGGTCAAAAGGTTCTGCTGGAGCTGGATGTGACAAAGCTGTTGGGCCCTGACAGAATCTCACCATGATCCTAAAGGAGGGTGCAGAAGCACTAAGTGTGCCATCTCTATGGTGCATAATAGGTCAACTGGAAACAGGAGACTCTACCAGAAAGTTGGAAGACAGCTAACGTGGTCCCAATATACAAGAAGGTGACAGGCAAGAAGCACTGAACTATAGGCCAGTTTCCTTACTTGTATACCACGCAAGGTGATGGAGAAGATCACGAGGAAAAGGGTCGTAGAGCATCTGGGGGAAATAACTTTGTAACGCACCCCAACATGGTTTCAGGGATGGTAAATCGTGCCTCACAGGTTTAATAGAATTCTATGACCAGGCAACAAAAATTAGGCAGGAAAGAGAAGGGTGGGCCCGACTGCATTTTCCTGGACTGCCAGAAAGCCTTTGATACGTACCCCCATAAAAGGCTGTTAAAAAAGTTGGAGCAACAGGCAGGAGTAAAGGGAAAGGTGCTCCCAGTGGATAAGGGAGTACTTAAGCACAGGAAACAGCGAGTAACGGTGAGGGGGAGACATCAGAGTGGCGAGATGTCCACCAGCGGAGTACACAGGCTCAGTACTTGGACCCATCCTGTTTCTAATTATGTAAACGATCTTCCCGAGGGTATAGACTCATTCCTCTCAATGTTTGCTGATGATGCAAAAATTACGAGAAGAATCAAGACGGATGAAGATAGACGGAGACTACAGAATGACCTGGATAAACTGGAGGAATGGTCTAGAAAATGGCTGCTAAAGTTCAACTCAGGAAAGTGTAAGGTGATGAAATTAGGCGAAGGGAGCAGGAGGCTGAACACAAGGTACCATCTGGGAGGTGAAATCCTGCAAGAGTCAAATAGAGAGAAAGATCTGGTGGTTGATATCACACCGAACCTGTCCCCAGAGGCCCACATCAAAAGGATATCATCAGCGGCATATGCTAGACTGGCCAACATAAGAACTGCCTTTAGAAACTTGTTTAAGGAATCTTTCAGAACCCTGTATACCACTTATGTAAGACCAATCCTGGAGTATGCAGCTCCAGCCTGGAGTCCATGCCTAGTTTAACACAAGACAAAGTTAGAGAAGATTCAGCGGTATGCCACCAGGCTCGTCCCGGAACTGAGAGGAATGAGCTACGAGGAAAGGCTAAAGGAGCTGAACCTCACCTCGCTGGAAAACAGAAGAGTAAGGGGAGACATGATAACCACCTACAAAATTCTCAGGGGAATTGACAGGGTGGACAAAGACAAACTCTTCACCACGGGTGGGACACGAACAAGGGAACACAGGTGGAAACTTAGTACCCAGATGGGCCAGAGACGTTAGAAAGATTTTTTCAGTGTCAGAGTAGTTAATAAATGGAATGCACTAGGAAGTGATGTGGTGGAGGCTGACTCCATACACAGTTTCACATGTAGATATGATAGAGCCCAGTAGGCTCAGGAATCTGTACAACAATTGATTGACGGTTGAGAGGCGGGACCAAAGAGCCAAAGCTCAAGCCCCGCAAGCACAATTAGGTGAGTACAAAATACATCAGAAAACATCAAAATACTTACACTCTTACGTAAAATGTAGTTTCTTAATCATGCACATTCATATCCATTTTCCTAACTCTTGACACTCTCTCATGACAAACATCTTACTCCTCCTCAATCCCAACAACATTTCTACACAATTCACACTCACTAACTCTCAAACATAAACTTGATAATTTATCAATTACTAACTCACGTCACGCTCTCAAGTTCAATCTTTTCACAAACTCTCAGTCACAGTCACCAGCTTAACTCGCACTCTTCCTAGTTCTCAGAGTTCACAACAGTCTTACTTTGTTCAGTCGCTTTAGTTGTCCAGAGTGTTTTAGTTGTCCAGAGTGTCGTAGTTGTCCAGAGTGTCGTAGTTGTCCAGTGTCGTAGTTGTCCAGAGTGTCGTAGTTGTCCAGAGTGTCGTAGTTGTCCAGTGTCGTAGTTGTCCAGAGTGTCGTAGTTGTCCAGAGTGTCGTAGTTGTCCAGTGTCGTAGTTGTCCAGAGTGTTTTAGTTGTCCAGAGTGTCGTAGTTGTCCAGAGTGTCGTAGTTGTCCAGTGTCGTAGTTGTCCAGAGTGTCGTAGTTGTCCAGAGTGTCGTAGTTGTCCAGTGTCGTAGTTGTCCAGAGTGTTTTAGTTGTCCAGAGTGTCGTAGTTGTCCAGAGTGTCGTAGTTGTCCAGTGTCGTAGTTGTCCAGAGTGTCGTAGTTGTCCAGAGTGTCGTAGTTGTAAAGTGTCGTAGTTGTCCAGAGTGTCGTGTCGTAGTTGTCCAGTGTCGTAGTTGTCCAGAGTGTCGTAGTTGTCCAGTGTCGTAGTTGTCCAGAGTGTCGTAGTTGTCCAGTCCCAGAGTGTCGTAGTTGTCCAGAGTGTCGTCCAGTGTCGTAGTTGTCCAGAGTGTCGTAGTTGTCCAGTGTCGTAGTTGTCCAGAGTGTCGTAGTTGTCCAGAGTGTCGTAGTTGTCCAGAGTGTCGTAGTTGTCCAGTGTCGTAGTTGTCCAGAGTGTCGTAGTTGTCCAGAGTGTCGTAGTTGTCCAGAGTGTCGTAGTTGTCCAGAGTGTCGTAGTTGTCCAGAGTGTCGTAGTTGTCCAGTGTCGTAGTTGTCCAGAGTGTCGTAGTTGTCCAGAGTGTCGTAGTTGTCCAGAGTGTCGTAGTTGTCCAGTGTCGTAGTTGTCCAGAGTGTTTTAGTTGTCCAGAGTGTTTTAGTTGTCCAGTGTCGTAGTTGTCCAGAGTGTCGTAGTTGTCCAGTGTCGTAGTTGTCCAGAGTGTTTTAGTTGTCCAGAGTGTCGTAGTTGTCCAGAGTGTCGTAGTTGTCCAGTGTCGTAGTTGTCCAGAGTGTCGTAGTTGTCCAGTGTCGTAGTTGTCCAGAGTGTCGTAGTTGTCCAGAGTGTCGTAGTTGTCCAGAGTGTCGTAGTTGTCCAGTGTCGTAGTTGTCCAGAGTGTTTTAGTTGTCCAGAGTGTCGTAGTTGTCCAGAGTGTCGTAGTTGTCCAGAGTGTCGTAGTTGTCCAGAGTGTTGTAGTTGTCCAGAGTGTCGTAGTTGTCCAGTGTCGTAGTTGTCCAGAGTGTTTTAGTTGTCCAGAGTGTCGTAGTTGTCCAGAGTGTCGTAGTTGTCCAGTGTCGTAGTTGTCCAGAGTGTCGTAGTTGTCCAGTGTCGTAGTTGTCCAGAGTGTTTTAGTTGTCCAGAGTGTTTTAGTTGTCCAGAGTGTCGTAGTTGTCCAGTGTCGTAGTTGTCCAGAGTGTCGTAGTTGTCCAGTGTCGTAGTTGTCCAGAGTGTTTTAGTTGTCCAGAGTGTTTTAGTTGTCCAGTGTCGTAGTTGTCCAGAGTGTCGTAGTTGTCCAGTGTCGTAGTTGTCCAGAGTGTTTTAGTTGTCCAGAGTGTCGTAGTTGTCCAGAGTGTCGTAGTTGTCCAGTGTCGTAGTTGTCCAGAGTGTCGTAGTTGTCCAGTGTCGTAGTTGTCCAGAGTGTCGTAGTTGTCCAGAGTGTCGTAGTTGTCCTGTGTTGTAGTTGTCCAGAGTGTCGTAGTTGTCCAGTGTCGTAGTTGTCCAGAGTGTTTTAGTTGTCCAGTGTCGTAGTTGTCCAGAGTGTCGTAGTTGTCCAGAGTGTCGTAGTTGTCCAGTGTCGTAGTTGTCCAGAGTGTCGTAGTTGTCCAGTGTCGTAGTTGTCCAGAGTGTCGTAGTTGTCCAGTGACGTGGTTGTCCAGAGTGTCGTAGTTGTCCAGAGTGTCGTAGTTGTCCAGAGTGTCGTAGTTGTCCAGTGTCGTAGTTGTCCAGAGTGTCGTAGTTGTCCAGAGTGTCGTAGTTGTCCAGTGTCGTAGTTGTCCAGAGTGTCGTAGTTGTCCAGAGTGTCGTAGTTGTCCAGTGTCGTAGTTGTCCAGAGTGTCGTAGTTGTCCAGTGTCGTAGTTGTCCAGAGTGTCGTAGTTGTCCAGAGTGTCGTAGTTGTCCAGTGTCGTAGTTGTCCAGAGTGTCGTAGTTGTCCAGTGTCGTAGTTGTCCAGAGTGTCGTAGTTGTCCAGAGTGTCGTAGTTGTCCAGTGTCGTAGTTGTCCAGAGTGTCGTAGTTGTCCAGTGTCGTAGTTGTCCAGAGTGTCGTAGTTGTCCAGAGTGTCGTAGTTGTCCAGTGTCGTAGTTGTCCAGAGTGTCGTAGTTGTCCAGAGTGTCGTAGTTGTCCAGAGTGTCGTAGTTGTCCAGAGTGTCGTAGTTGTCCAGAGTGAGTCAGTTATCCCTTACCTTACACCCAGGATGACACGATTAGGTTACCTCCGGTACTGCCTCGACCTCACACACAAAGTACTCCTTTCACTTGTGACCAAACTATATATATATATATATATATATATATATATATATATATATATATATATATATATATATGCGAACAAGCCTGAATGGTCCCCAGGACTATATGCAACTGAAAACTCACACCCCAGAAGTGACTCGAACCCATACTGCCAGGAGCAACGCAACTGGTATGTACAGGACGCCTTAATCCACTTGACCATCACGACCGGACATAAGGAAGTGATAGCCAAAGCTATTTGAACCACTTCCTCGCCGGCACTCGGATGGTAATCAAGGCTTGTTCGCATTTGTGTTCCTCACGTGTGCCCCAAAGAATGAGGTGATTTGATAAAATGCTATACCCAAGATTACCATCCGAGTGCCGGCGGGGAAGTGGTTCAAATAGCTTTGGCTATCACTTCCTTATGTTCGTGTGTGTGCAACGGCGTGGCAGTCTCAGCGACCCTCGTCTGCTTCTCCAGTGTCGTCTGCTTCCTCGAAGGGCGTGGCTGGCGCTCCCCGGCCTCGTTATGCGAAGTGCGTCAGTGACCTCGGGCGTTGGCCGATGCCGCCCGATATAGTTGTTCCTGAGTTTATGATACCCCAGCGGACGAGGGGGGTCAAAAACCCTGCCGACCATGAAGATCTAGTCTGGGAAGCCTACAAGGCGAAATATCCTTATGATTCCTTCCCGGAGAAGTACGTTTCTCACGCTGTTCCTCGCACATGATTTCTGTATATTCTGTGTTTCCTGTTGTGTGCATGGTTGTGGGGTGCAGGTGGGTGTGTGTGTGGGTGGGTGGGTTGGGTTTTATTTCCGGTTCCTGCGTGCTCCGGTGTGTGTTCTGGGTTTTTTTCTTGCTGGTGGGTGGGTGTGCAGTTCCTCTGCGTTTGTGTGTTCGGTTGTGGATGTCGCATGCGCTTGTTTATGCAATATTGTGTGCCCTTCAGGCTGTTCGTGAGTGTTTTTTTGTCCGGTTTTGCCATTTTGTTTTGCCTTCCGTTTGTTATGGCGTACTTTACCTGTTGTCTGTGTTTGTTATTTATGTTTTGTTTGGTATGTATTGTGATTGTGCTGTTATGTTCCCTGTAATGCCTTTGTTGTCTGTTTTGTTTTATGTAGGTTTTGTTTTGTGATGTTACTGTGATTGCTTGTTTGCCAATGTATTATGCTTTGTGCCTTCTTGTATGCTGTATTTTTTTATGCATTTATCGTGTTTGTGGTTTGTTGTGAAGTGCTGTCGGCCCTTCTGGCCGGTGGTCTATTGTTCTATTTGTTCTGTTCTGTATTCTGTGCTGTTTTTATTGTAATTTTAATTGCATGCTTTGCATGTAAAAATAAAAATAAAAAAAATGTGGATGAACTGCTACTTCGACTTTGAAATCGCCATTGACCATGCAATTCACTGAAACTCCCACGTGCAACATTTCCAAAGCGTCCGGCCTGGGACAAGTATTGCAGAAATGCAAACTTATTGTTTGGGATGAAAGCACAATGACCCACAAAAATTGGTTCGAGGCACTTGATCGATCATTACAAGATTTGCGTGGAAACATCAGACCATTTGGGAACGCATTAGTATTGCTTGCAGGAGATTTCAGGCAAACATTACCTATAATTCCTCGATCGACACCAACGGACGAAATAAATGCTTGCCTGAAATACTCTACTTTGTGGCACCATGTAAAGACATTTAAATTAACTACAAATATGCGTGTAGTTATGTAGCTACTGCAAAACGATCCATCAGCTGGGATATTCTCACATCAATTTCTGGAAATAGGGAACGTGAACGTGCCGGTTGATCTGACCTCCGGACGAATTTCATTGCCTCATAACTTCTACAATTTAGTGACGTCAAAAGAAGAATTGGTTGAAAAAGTATTTCTCAATATTCAAACCAATTATAAGAATCACGATATTCTGAGTGAACGAGCTGTTCTTGTGACCAAGAACTTTAACGTCTACGACCTTTAACAATATTATTCAGTCTAACATACAAAGCGAGGCAGTCACATACAAGTCCGTCGACACTGTTGTGGAAGCAGATGAAGCGGTTAATTATCCAACAGAATTTTTGAATTTATTCGATCTGCCAGGGATACCATCACACGTACGGCAATTGAAAATAGGCTTGCCAATTATCATGTTGCGAAATATCAACCAGTCAAAACTTTGCAACGCCAAGCGCCTTGCAGTAAAAAAAAATTATTCAGCGACGTTGCAGAAGCAACAATCTTGACAGGACCTTTCAAAGGTGAAGATGTCCTCATTCCTCACATTCCTATGATTCTAACAGATATTCCATTTCAGTTTAAGAGATTGTAATTTCTAATTCGATTGGCGTTTGCAATCACTATCAACAAAGCTCAGGGCCATTCTTTAGAATTGTGCAGTTTATATCCAGACACGGATTGCTTCTCACATGGACAATTATATGTTGCGTGTTCTAGAGTCGGCAAACCAGACAATCTCTATATCTCCACAGACAATGGAACAACAAAAAATATTGTATACCCACAAGCATTGTGAAATTAAACATATTAGAAACGTGCACTTTCTCTTTTCTTTCTTTCCTATTTAACCAGACTGAGCCACAGCAACGCGTGGCGGGTACTGCTAGTCTATATAAATAAAAATGTAAATGTTCGTTTGTTCAAAATCGCTAATCTCCGAAAGTTCTTCACCGATTGCTTTGAAATTTTCACAAAACGTTCCATTCGCATCCGAGCAGGTTTTTATATATATACTATATAGATGTCACGTCTGTGACGGTAAAAAAAAAAAACATGTTTTTTTCTGAAAAATTTTGTTTTTTATGTGTTTATCATGTGAGGGAAATCTTCGAAACCTCTTTACCGATTGCTTTGAAAATTTAACACAACGTTGCATGCAAATACACGCGTCTTTTTACATATCTACTATATACATGCCTCACCTGTGACAGGTAAAAAACATGTTTTTTTTGAAAAACAGCGCCATCTGCTGCAAATAAGACCAACATGCACGCTATACTAAATATGTCACAAATTCCATTTCAATGTTTCCGATTTCATTGATAAATTTTATTTTCATAGATTTTGATTTATTTTCATTTTGATTTAATTATTTTGTGTGAATTGCATTGGAATTGAGCTGTGTTGTTTATCATACCGTTCATTTCGTGAGTAAAGTTTACTTTTTAAATTTTTCATAATTTCATTTCATCTTTTAACTGTTTTTCTTATATTTCAGTGATGGGAACATCAGACCATTTGGGAAGGGAGTGGGGATGACGAGGGGAAGGAAGTGAGAGATGGTGGGGAGGACGAGAGGACGAGGGAGGGGGTAATGGTGGGGAAGGACGAAGGGACAGGGGGAGTTTGGGATGGTGGGGACGAGGGGGATGGGGAAATGGAGAATGGTGGGGAGGACATAGAGACAGGGAAAGTTGCTGTGGCCAGGTACTGCTAATATATATATATATATATATATATATATATATATATATATATATATATATATATATATATATATATATATATATATATATATATATATATATATATATGATTGAAAACTCACACCCCAGAAGTGACTCGAACCCATACTCCCAGGAGCAACGCAACTGGTATGTACAAGACGCCTTAAACCACTTGACCATCACGACCAGACAAAATGAGATGATAGCCGAAGCTATTTGAACCACCCCACCGCCGGCACTCGGCGGGGTGGTTGATTTGGGCATAGCATTTGGTAAAATGCTATGCCCAAGATAACCATCCGAGTGCCGGCGGTGGGGTGGTTCAAATAGCTTCGGCTATCACCTCATTATGTCCGGTCGTGATGGTCAAGTGGTTTAAGGCGTCTTGTACATACCAGTTGCGTTGCTCCTGGGAGTATGGGTTCGAGTCACTTCTGGGGTGTGAGTTTTCAATCGCATATAGTCCTGGGGACCATTCAGGCTTGTTCGCATATATATATATATAT
>WNGS01161411.1:93573-96073 GCA_020271785.1 Procambarus virginalis | reverse complement strand
TGTCTCAACCTTGTGTCTCAACCTTGTGTCTCAACCTTGTGTCTCAACCTTGTGTCTCAACCTTGTGTCTCAACCTTGTGTCCTTGTGTCTCAACCTTGTGTCTCAACCTTGTGTCTCAACCTTGTGTCTCAACCTTGTGTCTCAACCTTGTGTCCTTGTGTCTCAACCTTGTGTCTCAACCTTGTGTCTCAACCTTGTGTCTCAACCTTGTGTCTCAACCTTGTGTCTCAACCTTGTGTCTCAACCTTGTGTCTCAACATTGTGTCTCAACCTTGTGTCTCAACCTTGTGTCTCAACCTTGTGTCTCAAACTTGTGTCTCAACCATGTGTCTCAACCTTGTGTCTCAACCTTGTGTCCTTGTGTCTCAACCTTGTGTCTCAACCTTGTGTCTCAGCCTTGTGTCTCAACCTTGTGTCTCAACCTTGTGTCTCAACCTTGTGTCTCAACCTTGTGTCCTTGTGTCTCAACCTTGTGTCTCAACCTTGTGTCTCAACCTTGTGTCTCAACCTTGTGTCTCAACCTTGTGTCTCAACCTTGTGTCTCAACATTGTGTCTCAACCTTGTGTCTCAACCTTGTGTCTCAACCTTGTGTCTCAAACTTGTGTCTCAACCATGTGTCTCAACCTTGTGTCTCAACCTTGTGTCCTTGTGTCTCAACCTTGTGTCTCAACCTTGTGTCTCAACCTTGTGTCCTTGTGTCTCAACCTTGTGTCCTTGTGTCTCAACCTTGTGTCTCAACCTTGTGTCTCAACCTTGTGTCTCAACCTTGTGTCTCAAACTTGTGTCTCAACCATGTGTCTCAACCTTGTGTCTCAACCTTGTGTCCTTGTGTCTCAACCTTGTGTCTCAACCTTGTGTCTCAACCTTGTGTCTCAACCTTGTGTCCTTGTGTCTCAACCTTGTGTCCTTGTGTCTCAACCTTGTGTCTCAACCTTGTGTCTCAACCTTGTGTCTCAACCTTGTGTCTCAACCATGTGTCTCAACCTTGTGTCTCAACCTTGTGTCTCAACCTTGTGTCTCAAACTTGTGTCTCAACCTTGTGTCTCAACCTTGTGTCTCAAACTTGTGTCTCAACCTTGTGTCTCAACCTTGTGTCTCAACCTTGTGTCTCAACATTGTGTCTCAACCTTGTGTCTCAACCTTGTGTCTCAACCTTGTGTCTCAAACTTGTGTCTCAACCTTGTGTCTCAACCTTGTGTCCTTGTGTCTCAACCTTGTGTCTCAACCTTGTGTCCTTGTGTCTCAACCTTGTGTCTCAACCTTGTGTCTCAACCTTGTGTCTCAACCTTGTGTCTCAACCTTGTGTCTCAACCTTGTGTCTCAACCTTGTGACCTTGTGTCTCAACCTTGTGTCCTTGTGTCTCAACCTTGTGTCTCAACCTTGTGTCTCAACCTTGTGTCTCAACCTTGTGACCTTGTGTCTCAACCTTGTGTCCTTGTGTCTCAACCTTGTGTCTCAACCTTGTGTCTCAACCTTGTGTCCTTGTGTCTCAACCTTGTGTCTCAACCTTGTGTCTCAACCTTGTGTCTCAACCTTGTGTCTCAACCTTGTGTCTCAACCTTGTGTCTCAACCTTGTGTCCTTGTGTCTCAACCTTGTGTCTCAACCTTGTGTCTCAACCTTGTGTCTAAACCTTATGTCTCAACCATGTGTCTCAACCTTGTGTCTCAACCTTGTGTCTCAACCTTGTGTCTCAACCTTGTGTCTCAACCATGTGTCTCAACCTTGTGTCTCAACCTTGTGTCTCAACCTTGTGTCCTTGTGTCTCAACCTTGTGTCTCAACCTTGTGTCCTTGTGTCTCAACCTTGTGTCTCAACCTTGTGTCTCAACCTTGTGTCTCAACCTTGTGTCTCAACCTTGTGTCTCAACCTTGTGACCTTGTGTCTCAACCTTGTGTCTAAACCTTATGTCTCAACCTTGTGTCTCAACCTTGTGTCTCAACCTTGTGTCTCAACCTTGTGTCTCAACCTTGTGTCCTTGTGTCTCAACCTTGTGTCTCAACCTTGTGTCTCAACCTTGTGTCTCAACCTTGTGTCTCAACCTTGTGTCTCAACCTTGTGTCTCAACCTTGTGTCTCAACCTTGTGTCTCAACCTTGTGTCTCAACCTTGTGTCTCAACCTTGTGTCTCAACCTGTGTCTCAACCTTGTGTCTCAACCTTGTGTCTCAACCTTGTGTCTCAACCTTGTGTCTCAACCTTGTGTCTCAACCTTGTGTCTCAACCTTGTGTCTCAACCTGTGTCTCAACCTTGTGTCTCAACCTGTGTCCTTGTGTCTCAACCTTGTGTCCTTGTGTCTCAACCTTGTGTCTCAACCTTGTGTCTCAACCTTGTGTCTCAACCTTGTGTCTCAACCTTGTGTCTCAACCTTGTGTCTCAACCTTGTGTCTCAACCTTGTGTCTCAACCTTGTGTCTCAACCTTGTGTCTCAACCTTGTGTCCTTGTGTCTCAACCTTGTGTCTCAACCTTGTGTCTCAACCTTGTGTCTCAACCTTGTG
>WNGS01161411.1:86944-93563 GCA_020271785.1 Procambarus virginalis | reverse complement strand
GTGTCTCAACCTTGTGTCTCAACCTTGTGTCTCAACCTTGTGTCCAACCTTGTGTCTCAACCTGTGTCTCAACCTTGTGTCTCAACCTTGTGTCTCAACCTTGTGTCTCAACCTTGTGTCTCAACCTTGTGTCTCAACCTTGTGTCTCAACCTTGTGTCTCAACCTTGTGTCTCAACCTTGTGTCTCAACCTTTGTCTCAACCTTGTGTCTCAACCTGTGTGTCCTTGTGTCTCAACCGTGTCCTTGTGTCTCAACTTGTGTCTCAACCTTGTGTCTCAACCTTGTGTCTCAACTTGTGTCTCAACCTTGTGTCTCAACCTTGTGTCTCAACCTTGTGTCCTTGTGTCTCAACCTTGTGTCTCAACCTTGTGTCTCAACCTTGTGTCTCAACCTTGTGTCTCAACCTTGTGTCCTTGTGTCTCAACCTTGTGTCTCAACCTTGTGTCTCAACCTTGTGTCTCAACCTTGTGTCCTTGTGTCTCAACCTTGTGTCTCAACCTTGTGTCTCAACCTTGTGTCTCAACCTTGTGTCTCAACCTTGTGTCTCAACCATGTGTCTCAACCTTGTGTCTCAACCATGTGTCTCAACCTTGTGTCTCAACCTTGTGTCTCAACCTTGTGTCTCAACCTTGTGTCTCAACTTGTGTCTCAACCTTGTGTCTCAACATTGTCTCAACCTTGTGTCTCAACCTTGTGTCTCAACTTGTGTCTCAACCTTGTGTCCTTGTGTCTCAACCTTGTGTCCTTGTGTCTCAACCTTGTGTCTTGTGTCTCAACCTTGTGTCTCAACCTTGTGTCTCAACCTTGTGTCTCAACCTCGTGTCTCAACTTGTGTCTCAACCTTGTGTCTCAACCTTGTGTCTCAACCTTGTGTCTCAACCTGTGTCTCAACCTTGTGTCTCAACTTGTGTCTCAACCTTGTGTCTCAACCTTGTGTCTCAACCTTGTGTCCTTGTGTCTCAACCTTGTGTCTCAACCTTGTGTCTCAACCTTGTGTCCTTGTGTCTCAACCTTGTGTCTCAACCTTGTGTCTCAACCTTGTGTCTCAACCTTGTGTCTCAACCTTGTGTCTCAACTTGTGTCTCAAACTTGTGTCTCAACCTTGTGTCTCAACCTTGTGTCTCAACCTTGTGTCTCAACCTTGTGTCTCAACCTTGTGTCTCAACCTTGTGTCTCAACCTTGTGTCTCAACCATGTGTCTCAACCTTGTGTCTCAACCTTGTGTCTCAACCTTGTGTCTCAACCTTGTGTCTCAACCTTTGTCTCAACCTTGTGTCTCAACCTTGTGTCTCAACCTTGTGTCTCAACCTTGTGTCTCAACCTTGTGTCTCAACCATGTGTCTCAACCTTGTGTCTCAACCTTGTGTCTCAACCTTGTGTCTCAACCTTGTGTCTCAACCTTGTGTCCTTGTGTCTCAACCTTGTGTCTCAACCTTGTGTCTCAACCTTGTGTCTCAACCTTGTGTCTCAACCTCGTGTCTCAACCTTGTGTCTCAACCATGTGTCTCAACCTTGTGTCTCAACCTTGTGTCTCAACCTTGTGTCTCAACCTTGTGTCTCAACCTTGTGTCTCAACCTTGTGTCTCAACCTTGTGTCTCAACCATGTGTCTCAACCTTGTGTCTCAACCTTGTGTCTCAACCTTGTGTCTCAACCATGTGTCTCAACCTTGTGTCTCAACCTTGTGTCTCAACCTTGTGTCCTTGTGTCTCAACCTTGTGTCTCAACCTTGTGTCTCAACCTTGTGTCTCAACCTTGTGTCTCAACCTTGTGTCTCAACCTTGTGTCTCAACCTTGTGTCTCAACCTTGTGTCTCAACCATGTGTCTCAACCTTGTGTCTCAACCTTGTGTCTCAACCTTGTGTCCTTGTGTCTCAACCTTGTGTCTCAACCTTGTGTCTCAACCTTGTGTCTCAACCTTGTGTCTCAACCTCGTGTCTCAATCTTGTGTCTCAACCATGTGTCTCAACCTTGTGTCTCAACATTGTGTCCTTGTGTCTCAACCTTGTGTCTCAACCTTGTGTCTCAACCTTGTGTCTCAACCTTGTGTCTCAACCTTGTGTCCTTGTGTCTCAACCTTGTGTCTCAACCTCGTGTCTCAACCTTGTGTCTCAACCTTGTGTCTCAACCTTGTGTCTCAACCTTGTGTCTCAACCTTGTGTCCTTGTGTCTCAACCTTGTGTCTCAACCTTGTGTCTCAACCTTGTGTCTCAACCTCGTGTGTCAACCTCGTGTCTCAACCTTGTGTCTCAACCTTCGGTCTCAACCTTGTGTCCTTGTGTCTCAACCTTGTGTCTCAACCTTGTGTCTCAACCTTGTGTCTCAACCTTGTGTCCTTGTGTCTCAACCTTGTGTCTCAACCTTGTGTCCTTGTGTCTCAACCTTGTGTCTCAACCTTGTGTCTCAACCTTGTGTCTCAACCTTGTGTCTCAACCTCGTGTCTCAACCTTGTGTCTCAACCATGTGTCTCAACCTTGTGTCTCAACCTTGTGTCTCAACCTTGTGTCTCAACCTTGTGTCTCAACCTTGTGTCTCAACCATGTGTCTCAACCTTGTGTCTCAACCTTGTGTCTCAACCTTGTGTCCTTGTGTCTCAACCTTGTGTCTCAACCTTGTGTCTCAACCTTGTGTCCTTGTGTCTCAACCTTGTGTCTCAACCTTGTGTCTCAACCTTGTGTCTCAACCTTGTGTCTCAACCTTGCGTCTCAACCTTGCGTCTCAACCTTGTGTCTCAACCTTGCGTCTCAACCTTGTGTCTCAACCTTGTGGCTCAACCTTGTGTCTCAACCTTGCGTCTCAACCTTGCGTCTCAACCTTGTGTCTTGTAACACCCATGACCCCCCACCCCCCCTAGAGTTCTCAACCAGGGAAGTCTGCTCTAAGAGGTCAGCCCAGATGACCTCCGGTTTCTTGTATGTTGATTTAAAATTCCTGGGTTAGTCTTATTCAGCAAAGTTTCAAGTATGTAATATTTCATGATACTCTTGTCAACAGGGTAAGGGAGTAGACCCCAGATCCTCATGTGTAAACATGCTTGGATTTCCCCCTTTTAACTAGGTCAGAGGTCAGCCACACACGAAATTAATAAGTCCTCTCTTGAAACAGTTTATGGTTAATGTCAAACAAGTGGGAAGAATTCTTGAGTGTTTGTGCACGTGTAGCCGACCTCTTATTTCGTGGTGTAGCATCACAATAAATCTTCCCCCCCCCCCTTTTGTAATGGTGTATATAGGGGCCTGTAGAGCTAGGGGTGAGAGAGAGTACGGTGCTCCCGGATCGAGGCCGGTTCTGTGACGATCATCCACAGGCCGGGAGAGACAGTGTCCACCGGACGGAGAGACAGAGGGCTTGTTTAAGGTAATGTGTGTGATCTCTGTAATTTTGTTCCATGTCTAAATTTCTTAACTTGTTGCCAGTGTTAGAGTAGGAATTATCGTGGTGTTGAGTATAATTTGGTATCTCAATAAACTCATGTTAAATTTCCCGTCTGTGTCAATTGTTGAATTCTCTTAGAATCTTTTGGTTATCGTGGCTGACAACCGTCTCATATTTAATGACAGTTATAGAAGTACTCTCCAAGTCAAGCAATGTTTCTTGCCTCGTTGCTTGATTAGTCTCAGTGGTCAAAGGCAGGATGGTGGCAGCGTATTTAATTCTGTGTAGCATTTCCTTGTTTTTTTAGTGTACCTTTGGATCCGGTGTAACCATCATATGTCAGCTTATTTTACAGTGTTAGTGTTCAATAACAGTGTTACCAAGTGCAACCTACAGGAAGTGTTACTCAGGATAAGAAGTGTATACATTTATTAGTTTAGTATTCATTATAGAAGGTCACAGTGGTGACTATTTCACCCGGTTTTACATTGGGTTATCGTACCCAATGTTACAATGTTGGCAGTAGAGGTAGCCAATGTTACAATGGCAGCAATAGTGGTTGTTAATGTTACAGTCTCAACCTTGCGTCTCAACCTTGCGTCTCAAGCTCGTGTCTCAACTTTGCGTCTCAACCTCGTGTCTCAACCTTGCGTCTCAACCTTGCGTCTCAACCTTGCGTCTCAACCTTGTGTCTCAACCTTGCGTCTCAACCTTGCGTCTCAACCTTGCGTCTCAACCTTGCGTCTCAACCTTACGTCTCAACCAAGGTGTTCAGTGTAGAACAACACAATAACTCACTGCACTATATATTGGAGAAGAAATTTCTACACATGTCCTTGTTGGCCAGACGACACTACCTTTCACATTATGGGGACGAGAACAACTCTCCCTTTCTCAATAAATGATATATATATATATATATATATATATATATATATATATATATATATATATATATATATAATATATATATATATATATATATATATATATATATATATATATATATATATATATATATATATATATATATATATATATATATATATATATATATATATATATAAACATTGTTTTGTATAAGTGAGCAAGTCAGTGGTGGGAAAATGAGGTAAACACACAAACACGTTGAGTGAAGAGCGACTAAGAGAGTGGTTATGGAGGCCGGTGGCCTGGAGCATGAGGCTGGAGGGACGGGTCAAGAGCAGTCAGGACCGACAACTTTTCCCGTGTTGATCTTCCTGTACCGGAGAGGTCTTGGCCGCCAGTCCTGACCGTCCACGTCCCTCCTGGGAGCCGTCCTTGACGACCTTAGTGATGCTCCTTACCTTACATGGCTTGCCTTACACTGCTTACCTAGCAGGTCTTGCTTAGTAAACGGGGTTAACCCAGCAGGGCTTACCTAACCTTCCTTACCTTGCACACTTGCCTCTCACCCCTCCCTCCCCTTAGTGGTGGTGGAGGGGGTACTCAGCTTGTGGCGTCTCTGGCCAGGAGCGGACCACTTCCTGGTCCGCTCCTGGCCAGAAGTGTTCCTGTGTGTGTGTCAGACGCTTCCGTCCCCCCCCCCCCCCCCGGCTGTGTGTACACCGTCCCCCCCCCCGGCTGTGTGTACACCGTCCACACCCCCCCCCCGGCTGTGTGTACACCGTCCACACTTTGGAGGAATTGAAGCAACATTCTGGTACTCTTGGAGGTGGACTCAATAGGTCGAGTGTTGGTACTCCTGCGGCCCCGGGGTATGAACGGACAGTGTTGGTACTCCTGCGGCCCCGGGGTAAGAACGGACAGTGTTGGTACTCCTGCGGCCCCGGGGTAAGGACGGACAGTGTTGGTACTCCTGCGGCCCCGGGGTAAGAACGGACAGTGTTGGTACTCCTGCGGCCCCGGGGGTAAGGACGGACAGTGTTGGTACTCCTGCGGCCCCGGGGGTAAGGACGGACAGTGTTGGTACTCCTGCGGCCCCCGGGGTAAGGACGGACAGTGTTGGTACTCCTGCGGCCCCGGGGTAAGAACGGACAGTATTGGTACTCCTGCTGCCCCGGGGTAAGGACGGACAGTGTTGGTACTCCTGCGGCCCCCGGGGTAAGGACGGACAGTGTTGGTACTCCTGCGGCCCCGGGGTAAGAACGGACAGTGTTGGTACTCCTGCGGCCCCCGGGGTAAGGACGGACAGTGTTGGTACTCCTGCTGCCCCCGGGGTATGGACGGACAGTGTTGGTACTCCTGCGGCCCCGGGGTAAGGACGGACAGTGTTGGTACTCCTGCTGCCCCGGGGTAAGGACGGACAGTGTTGGTACTCCTGCGGCCCCCGGGGTATGGACGGACAGTGTTGGTACTCCTGCGGCCCCCGGGTAAGGACGGACAGTGTTGGTACTCCTGCGGCCCGGGGTAAGGACGGACAGTGTTGGTACTCCTGCTGCCCCGGGGTATGGACGGACAGTGTTGGTACTCCTGCGGCCCCCGGGGTATGGACGGACAGTGTTGGTACTCCTGCGGCCCAGGGGTATGGACGGACAGTGTTGGTACTCCTGCGGCCCCGGGGTATGGACGGACAGTGTTGGTAATCCTGCGGCCCGGGGGTAAGGACGGACAGTGTTGGTACTCCTGCGGCCCCCGGGGTATGGACGGACAGTGTTGGTACTCCTGCGGCCCGGGGGTAAGGACGGACAGTGTTGGTACTCCTGCTGCCCCGGGGTATGAACGGACAGTGTTGGTACTCCTGCGGCCCCCGGGTAAGGACGGACAGTGTTGTACTCCTGCGGCCCCGGGGTATGGACGGGACAGTGTTGGTACTCCTGCGGCCCGGGGTAAGGACGGACAGTGTTGGTACTCCTGCGGCCCCNCACGTACGGCAATTGAAAATAGGCTTGCCAATTATCATGTTGCGAAATATCAACCAGTCAAAACTTTGCAACGCCAAGCGCCTTGCAGTAAAAAAAAATTATTCAGCGACGTTGCAGAAGCAACAATCTTGACAGGACCTTTCAAAGGTGAAGATGTCCTCATTCCTCACATTCCTATGATTCTAACAGATATTCCATTTCAGTTTAAGAGATTGTAATTTCTAATTCGATTGGCGTTTGCAATCACTATCAACAAAGCTCAGGGCCATTCTTTAGAATTGTGCAGTTTATATCCAGACACGGATTGCTTCTCACATGGACAATTATATGTTGCGTGTTCTAGAGTCGGCAAACCAGACAATCTCTATATCTCCACAGACAATGGAACAACAAAAAAT
>WNGS01161411.1:56944-81944 GCA_020271785.1 Procambarus virginalis | reverse complement strand
CCTTGTGTCTCAACCTTGTGTCTCAACCTTGTGACTCAACCATGTGTCTCAACCTCGTGTCTCAACCTCGTGTCTCAACCTTGTGTCTCAACCTTGTGTCTCAACCTTGTGTCTCAACCTTGTGTCTCAACCTTGTGTCCTTGTGTCTCAACCTTGTGTCCTTGTGTCTCAACCTTGTGTCTCAACCTCGTGTCCTTGTGTCTCAACCTTGTGTCCTCAACCTTGTGTCTCAACCTTGTGTCTCAATCTTGTGTCCTTGTGTCTCAACCTTGTGTCTCAACCTCGTGTCTCAACCTTGTGTCCTTGTGTCTCAACCTTGTGTCTCAACCTTGTGTCTCAACCTTGTGTCTCAACCTCGTGTCTCAACCTTGTGTCTCAACCTTGTGTCTCAACCTTGTGTCTTTGTGTCTCAACCTTGTGTCTCAACCTTGTGTCTCAACCTTGTGTCTCAACCTTGTGTCTCAACCTTGTGTCCTTGTGTCTCAACCTTGTGTCTCAACCTTGTGTCTCAACCTTGTGTCTCAACCTTGTGTCCTTGTGTCTCAACCTTGTGTCCTTGTGTCTCAACCTTGTGTCCTTGTGTCTCAACCTTGTGTCCTTGTGTCTCAACATTGTGTCTCAACCATGTGTCTCAACCTTGTGTCTCAACCTTGTGTCTCAACCTTGTGTCTCAACCTTGTGTCTCAACCTTGTGTCCTTGTGTCTCAACCTTGTGTCTCAACCTTGTGTCTCAACCTTGTGTCCTTGTGTCTCAACCTTGTGTCTCAACCTTGTGTCTCAACCTTGTGTCCTTGTGTCTCAACCTTGTGTCCTTGTGTCTCAACCTTGTGTCTCAACCTTGTGTCTCAACCTTGTGTCCTTGTGTCTCAACCTTGTGTCTCAACCATGTGTGTCAACCTTGTGTCTCAACCTTGTGTCTCAACCTTGTGTCTCAACTTGTGTCTCAACCTGTGTCTCAACCTTGTGTCTCAACCTTGTGTCTCAACCTTGTGTCTCAACCTTGTGTCTCAACTTTGTGTCTCAACCTTGTGTCTCAACCTTGTGTCTCAACCTTGTGTCCTTGTGTCTCAACCTTGTGTCTCAACCTTGTGTCTCAACCTTGTGTCTCAACCTTGTGTCTCAACCTTGTGTCTCAACCATGTGTCTCAACCTTGTGTCTCAACCTTGTGTCTCAACCTTGTGTCTCAACCTTGTGTCTCAACCTTGTGTCTCAACCTTGTGTCCTTGTGTCTCAACCTTGTGTCCTTGTGTCTCAACCTTGTGTCTCAACCTTGTGTCTCAACCTTGTGTCTCAACCTTGTGTCTCAACCTTGTGTCCTTGTGTCTCAACCTTGTGTCTCAACCTTGTGTCCTTGTGTCTCAACCTTGTGTCCTTGTGTCTCAACCTTGTGTACTTGTGTCTCAACCTTGTGTCTCAACCTTGTGTCCTTGTGTCTCAACCTTGTGTCTCAACCTTGTGTCTCAACCTTGTGTCTCAACCTTGTGTCTCAACCTTGTGTCTCAACCTTGTGTCTCAACCTTGTGTCTCAACCTTGTGTCTCAACCTTGTGTCTCAACCTTGTGTCCTTGTGTCTCAACCTTGTGTCCTTGTGTCTCAACCTTGTGTCTCAACCTTGTGTCTCAACCTTGTGTCTCAACCTTGTGTCTCAACCTTGTGTCTCAACCTTGTGTCTCAACCTTGTGTCTCAACCTTGTGTCTCAACCTTGTGTCTCAACCTTGTGTCTCAACCTTGTGTCCTTGTGTCTCAACTTTGTGTCTCAACCTTGTGTCTCAACCTTGTGTCTCAACCTTGTGTGTCAACCTTGTGTCTCAACCTTGTGTCTCAACCTTGTGTCTCAACCTTGTGTCTCAACCTTGTGTCTCAACCTTGTGTCTCAACCTTGTGTCTCAACCTTGTGTCTCAACCATGTGTCTCAACCTTGTGTCTCAACCTTGTGTCTCAACCTTGTGTCCTTGTGTCTCAACCTTGTGTCTCAACCTTGTGTCTCAACCTTGTGTCTCAAACTTGTGTCTCAACCTTGTGTCTCAACCTTGTGTCTCAACCTTGTGTCTCAACCTTGTGTCTCAACCTTGTGTCTCAACCTTGTGTCTCAACCTTGTGTCTCAACCTTGTGTCTCAACCTTGTGTCTCAACCTTGTGTCTCAACCTTGTGTCCTTGTGTCTCAACCATGTGTCTCAACCTTGTGTCTCAACCTTGTGTCTCAACCTTGTGTCTCAACCTTGTGTCTCAACCTTGTGTCTCAACCTTGCGTCTCAACCTTGTGTCCTTGTGTCTCAACCATGTGTCTCAACCTTGTGTCTCAACCATGTGTCTCAACCTTGTGTCTCTACCTTGTGTCTCAACCTTGTGTCTCAATCTTGTGTCTCAACCTTGTGTCTCAACCTTGTGTCTCAACCTTGTGTCTCAACCTTGTGTCCTTGTGTCTCAACCTTGTGTCCTGTGTCTCAACCTTGTGTCTCAACCTTGTGTCCTTGTGTCTCAACCTTGTGTCTCAACCTTGTGTCTCAATCTTGTGTCTCAACCTTGTGTCTCAACCTTGTGTCTCAACCTTGCGTCTCAACCTTGTGTCTCAACCTTGCGTCTCAACCTTGTGTCTCAACCTTGTGTCTCAACCTTGTGTCCTTGTGTCTCAACCTTGTGTCCTTGTGTCTCAACCTTGTGTCTCAACCTTGTGTCTCAACCTTGTGTCTCAACCTTGTGTCTCAACCTTGTGTCTCAACCTTGTGTCTCAACCTTGTGTCTCAACCTTGTGTCCTTGTGTCTCAACCTTGTGTCCTTGTGTCTCAACCTTGTGTCTCAACCTTGTGTCTCAATCTTGTGTCTCAACCTTGTGTCTCAACCTTGTGTCTCAACCTTGCGTCTCAACCTTGTGTCCTTGTGTCTCAACCTTGTGTCTCAATCTTGTGTCTCAACCTTGTGTCTCAACCTTGTGTCTCAACCTTGCGTCTCAACCTTGTGTCCTTGTGTCTCAACCTTGTGTCTCAATCTTGTGTCTCAACCTTGTGTCTCAACCTTGTGTCTCAACCTTGTGTCTCAATCTTGTGTCTCAACCTTGTGTCTCAACCTTGTGTCTCAACCTTGTGTCCTTGTGTCTCAACCTTGTGTCCTTGTGTCTCAACCTTGTGTCCTTGTGTCTCAACCTTGTGTCCTTGTGTCTCAACCTTGTGTCTCAACCTTGTGTCTCAACCTTGTGTCCTTGTGTCTCAACCTTGTGTCTCAACCTTGTGTCTCAACCTTGTGTCTCAACCTTGTGTCTCAACCTTGTGTCCTTGTGTCTCAACCTTGTGTCTCAACCTTGCGTCTCAACCTTGTGTCTCAACCTTGTGTCTCAACCATGTGTCTCAACCTTGTGTCTCAACCTTGTGTCTCAACCTTGTGTCCTTGTGTCTCAACCTTGTGTCTCACTTGTNTCATTGACTGGTCCTCTATGCACTCTGATTAACGTTACACATAACTAAACTTCCACACCACGACTATTCCTTCTTTAATTCGTAAATCATATTAAAAAATTATTAGTCTTCGTAAGTTCACAACTTTCCACTTCCTTCTATGAATTACTCTACACCAACTCATCACGCAATATCTCTACCAAAACTTTCTGTACTTCATAACAAAAATGTTTTGTTTCTGGACAAAACACAATATTCAACACGTAATATTCTTGCCAATACAATGTTGTCATCGTCCTCTTAGTAACCTTAGTCAAGGTCTTCCTCTCCTTCTCTCCATCACATATTTACATTCGAGTTGAAAGCTTTTACAAGATCTCAGATCCAACTTTACTCTTGCTAATATTATCCACTCTCGTGTGCGTGATTAGTGTTCCCGGTAATCATGCAATGGTCAAATTTCTCGCTTGATTAGAGGTAAGCAGCACTTCTCAAGAACTCTCAATCGTTCGATCAATTCCCATACACTAGGCTGATAGTTCAAAAATCCCCCACCGGATGTCGCTAACATATACTAGTACTCACAGTACTCACTCATTTCACAATTACACACTCACAATTTACCTATTTCTCACTCTTACTCATGATAATCACAACTCAGTCACATAACCTATCTAGTCTTTCTTCCATATTTTACAACTTTACTCTCTACAACTGTTAATAACAAACCTCAATTTCACATCAGGACTAATTCTTCCCACTTGACACTTTATAATTTTGAGCTTCTCAGAAAGTGTGGAATCGTGCTCATCATTCTTCATAAACGTCATAAACAGAAATAGAACACAATAGAACAAGGAGAAGCCCCTGCACTAAATGAGGAGGCGGGAAACCAAGCAACCTTGGAGGATTTTGACCTCACCAGTGATGAGGTCAAAAGGTGTCTGCTGGAGCTGGATGTGACAAGGCTGTTGGGCCTGACAGAATCTCACCATGGATACTAAAGGAAGGTGCAGAAGCACTAAGTGTGCCACTCTCTATGGTGCATAATAGGTCACTGGAAACAGGAGACTTACCAGAAAGTTGGAAGACAGCTAACGTGGTCCCAATATACAAGAAGGGTGACAGGCAAGAGGCACTGAACTATAGGCCAGTTTCCTTAGCTTGTATACCACGCAAGGTGATGGAGAAGATCACGAGGAAAAGGGTCGTAGAGCATCTGGAGGGAAATAACTTTGTAACGCACCACCAACATGGGTTCAGGGATGGTAAATCGTGCCTCACAGGTTTAATAGAATTCTATGACCAGGCAACAAAAATTAGGCAGGAAAGAGAAGGGTGGGCCGACTGCATTTTCCTGGACTGCCAGAAAGCCTTTGATACAGTACCCCATAAAAGGCTGTTAAAAAAGTTGGAGCAACAGGCAGGAGTAAAAGGGAAGGTGCCCAGTGGATAAGGGAGTACTTAAGCAACAGGAAACAGCGAGTAACGGTGAGGGGGAGACATCAGAGTGGCGAGATGTCACCAGCGGAGTACCACAGGGCTCAGTACTTGGACCCATCCTGTTTCTAATATATGTAAACGATCTTCCGGAGGGTATAGACTCATTCCTCTCAATGTTTGCTGATGATGCAAAAATTACGAGAAGAATCAAGACGGATGAAGATAGACGGAGACTACAGAATGACCTGGATAAACTGGAGGAATGGTCTAGAAAATGGCTGCTAAAGTTCAACTCAGGAAAGTGTAAGGTGATGAAATTAGGCGAAGGGAGCAGGAGGCTGAACACAAGGTACCATCTGGGAGGTGAAATCCTGCAAGAGTCAAATAGAGAGAAAGATCTGGTGGTTGATATCACACCGAACCTGTCCCCAGAGGCCCACATCAAAAGGATATCATCAGCGGCATATGCTAGACTGGCCAACATAAGAACTGCCTTTAGAAACTTGTTTAAGGAATCTTTCAGAACCCTGTATACCACTTATGTAAGACCAATCCTGGAGTATGCAGCTCCAGCCTGGAGTCCATGCCTAGTTTAACACAAGACAAAGTTAGAGAAGATTCAGCGGTATGCCACCAGGCTCGTCCCGGAACTGAGAGGAATGAGCTACGAGGAAAGGCTAAAGGAGCTGAACCTCACCTCGCTGGAAAACAGAAGAGTAAGGGGAGACATGATAACCACCTACAAAATTCTCAGGGGAATTGACAGGGTGGACAAAGACAAACTCTTCACCACGGGTGGGACACGAACAAGGGAACACAGGTGGAAACTTAGTACCCAGATGGGCCAGAGACGTTAGAAAGATTTTTTCAGTGTCAGAGTAGTTAATAAATGGAATGCACTAGGAAGTGATGTGGTGGAGGCTGACTCCATACACAGTTTCACATGTAGATATGATAGAGCCCAGTAGGCTCAGGAATCTGTACAACAATTGATTGACGGTTGAGAGGCGGGACCAAAGAGCCAAAGCTCAAGCCCCGCAAGCACAATTAGGTGAGTACAAAATACATCAGAAAACATCAAAATACTTACACTCTTACGTAAAATGTAGTTTCTTAATCATGCACATTCATATCCATTTTCCTAACTCTTGACACTCTCTCATGACAAACATCTTACTCCTCCTCAATCCCAACAACATTTCTACACAATTCACACTCACTAACTCTCAAACATAAACTTGATAATTTATCAATTACTAACTCACGTCACGCTCTCAAGTTCAATCTTTACACAAACTCTCAGTCACAGTCACCAGCTTAACTCGCACTCTTCCTAGTTCTCAGAGTTCACAACAGTCATACTTTGTTCAGTCGCTTTAGTTGTCCAGAGTGTTTTAGTTGTCCAGAGTGTCGTAGTTGTCCAGAGTGTCGTAGTTGTCCAGTGTCGTAGTTGTCCAGAGTGTCGTAGTTGTCCAGAGTGTCGTAGTTGTCCAGTGTCGTAGTTGTCCAGAGTGTCGTAGTTGTCCAGAGTGTCGTAGTTGTCCAGTGTCGTAGTTGTCCAGAGTGTCGTAGTTGTCCAGAGTGTCGTAGTTGTCCAGTGTCGTAGTTGTCCAGAGTGTTTTAGTTGTCCAGAGTGTCGTAGTTGTCCAGAGTGTCGTAGTTGTCCAGTGTCGTAGTTGTCCAGAGTGTCGTAGTTGTCCAGAGTGTCGTAGTTGTCCAGTGTCGTAGTTGTCCAGAGTGTTTTAGTTGTCCAGAGTGTCGTAGTTGTCCAGAGTGTCGTAGTTGTCCAGTGTCGTAGTTGTCCAGAGTGTCGTAGTTGTCCAGAGTGTCGTAGTTGTCCAGTGTCGTAGTTGTCCAGAGTGTCGTAGTTGTCCAGTGTCGTAGTTGTCCAGAGTGTCGTAGTTGTCCAGTGTCGTAGTTGTCCAGAGTGTCGTAGTTGTCCAGAGTGTCGTAGTTGTCCAGAGTGTCGTAGTTGTCCAGTGTCGTAGTTGTCCAGAGTGTCGTAGTTGTCCAGAGTGTCGTAGTTGTCAGAGTGTCGTAGTTGTCCAGAGTGTCGTAGTTGTCCAGTGTCGTAGTTGTCCAGAGTGTCGTAGTTGTCCAGTGTCGTAGTTGTCCAGAGTGTCGTAGTTGTCCAGAGTGTCGTAGTTGTCCAGTGTCGTAGTTGTCCAGAGTGTCGTAGTTGTCCAGAGTGTCGTAGTTGTCCAGAGTGTCGTAGTTGTCCAGAGTGTCGTAGTTGTCCAGAGTGTCGTAGTTGTCCAGTGTCGTAGTTGTCCAGAGTGTCGTAGTTGTCCAGAGTGTCGTAGTTGTCCAGAGTGTCGTAGTTGTCCAGTGTCGTAGTTGTCCAGAGTGTTTTAGTTGTCCAGAGTGTTTTAGTTGTCCAGTGTCGTAGTTGTCCAGAGTGTCGTAGTTGTCCAGTGTCGTAGTTGTCCAGAGTGTTTTAGTTGTCCAGAGTGTCGTAGTTGTCCAGAGTGTCGTAGTTGTCCAGTGTCGTAGTTGTCCAGAGTGTCGTAGTTGTCCAGTGTCGTAGTTGTCCAGAGTGTCGTAGTTGTCCAGAGTGTCGTAGTTGTCCAGAGTGTCGTAGTTGTCCAGAGTGTCGTAGTTGTCCAGTGTCGTAGTTGTCCAGAGTGTCGTAGTTGTCCAGAGTGTCGTAGTTGTCCAGAGTGTCGTAGTTGTCCAGAGTGTTGTAGTTGTCCAGAGTGTCGTAGTTGTCCAGTGTCGTAGTTGTCCAGAGTGTTTTAGTTGTCCAGAGTGTCGTAGTTGTCCAGAGTGTCGTAGTTGTCCAGTGTCGTAGTTGTCCAGAGTGTCGTAGTTGTCCAGTGTCGTAGTTGTCCAGAGTGTTTTAGTTGTCCAGAGTGTTTTAGTTGTCCAGTGTCGTAGTTGTCCAGAGTGTCGTAGTTGTCCAGTGTCGTAGTTGTCCAGAGTGTTTTAGTTGTCCAGAGTGTCGTAGTTGTCCAGAGTGTCGTAGTTGTCCAGTGTCGTAGTTGTCCAGAGTGTCGTAGTTGTCCAGTGTCGTAGTTGTCCAGAGTGTCGTAGTTGTCCAGAGTGTCGTAGTTGTCCAGAGTGTCGTAGTTGTCCAGAGTGTCGTAGTTGTCCAGTGTCGTAGTTGTCCAGAGTGTCGTAGTTGTCCAGAGTGTCGTAGTTGTCCAGAGTGTTGTAGTTGTCCAGAGTGTCGTAGTTGTCCAGTGTCGTAGTTGTCCAGAGTGTTTAGTTGTCCAGTGTCGTAGTTGTCCAGAGTGTCGTAGTTGTCCAGAGTGTCGTAGTTGTCCAGTGTCGTAGTTGTCCAGAGTGTCGTAGTTGTCCAGTGTCGTAGTTGTCCAGAGTGTCGTAGTTGTCCAGTGACGTGGTTGTCCAGAGTGTCGTAGTTGTCCAGAGTGTCGTAGTTGTCCAGAGTGTCGTAGTTGTCCAGTGTCGTAGTTGTCCAGAGTGTCGTAGTTGTCCAGAGTGTCGTAGTTGTCCAGTGTCGTAGTTGTCCAGAGTGTCGTAGTTGTCCAGAGTGTCGTAGTTGTCCAGTGTCGTAGTTGTCCAGAGTGTCGTAGTTGTCCAGTGTCGTAGTTGTCCAGAGTGTCGTAGTTGTCCAGAGTGTCGTAGTTGTCCAGTGTCGTAGTTGTCCAGAGTGTCGTAGTTGTCCAGTGTCGTAGTTGTCCAGAGTGTCGTAGTTGTCCAGAGTGTCGTAGTTGTCCAGTGTCGTAGTTGTCCAGAGTGTTTTAGTTGTCCAGAGTGTCGTAGTTGTCCAGAGTGTCGTAGTTGTCCAGTGTCGTAGTTGTCCAGAGTGTCGTAGTTGTCCAGAGTGTCGTAGTTGTCCAGTGTCGTAGTTGTCCAGAGTGTCGTAGTTGTCCAGTGTCGTAGTTGTCCAGAGTGTCGTAGTTGTCCAGTGTCGTAGTTGTCCAGAGTGTCGTAGTTGTCCAGAGTGTCGTAGTTGTCCAGAGTGTCGTAGTTGTCCAGTGTCGTAGTTGTCCAGAGTGTCGTAGTTGTCCAGAGTGTCGTAGTTGTCAGAGTGTCGTAGTTGTCCAGAGTGTCGTAGTTGTCCAGTGTCGTAGTTGTCCAGAGTGTCGTAGTTGTCCAGTGTCGTAGTTGTCCAGAGTGTCGTAGTTGTCCAGAGTGTCGTAGTTGTCCAGTGTCGTAGTTGTCCAGAGTGTCGTAGTTGTCCAGAGTGTCGTAGTTGTCCAGAGTGTCGTAGTTGTCCAGAGTATCGTAGTTGTCCAGAGTGTCGTAGTTGTCCAGTGTCGTAGTTGTCCAGAGTGTCGTAGTTGTCCAGAGTGTCGTAGTTGTCCAGAGTGTCGTAGTTGTCCAGAGTGTCGTAGTTGTCCAGTGTCGTAGTTGTCCAGAGTGTTTTAGTTGTCCAGAGTGTTTTAGTTGTCCAGTGTCGTAGTTGTCCAGAGTGTCGTAGTTGTCCAGTGTCGTAGTTGTCCAGAGCGTTTTAGTTGTCCAGAGTGTCGTAGTTGTCCAGGGTGTCGTAGTTGTCAGTGTCGTAGTTGTCCAGAGTGTCGTAGTTGTCAAGTGTCGTAGTTGTCCAGAGTGTCGTAGTTGTCCAGAGTGTCGTAGTTGTCCAGAGTGTCGTAGTTGTCCAGAGGTTTAGTTGTCCAGTGTCGTAGTTGTCCAGAGTGTCGTAGTTGTCCCGAGTGTCGTAGTTGTCCAGAGTGTTGTAGTTGTCCAGAGTGTCGTAGTTGTCCAGTGTCGTAGTTGTCCAGAGTGTTTTAGTTGTGCAGAGTGTCGTAGTTGTCCAGAGTGTCGTAGTTGTCCAGTGTCGTAGTTGTCCAGAGTGTCGTAGTTGTCCAGTGTCGTAGTTGTCCAGAGTGTTTTAGTTGTCCAGAGTGTTTTGTTGTCCAGTGTCGTAGTTGTCCAGTGTCGTAGTTTGTCCAGTGTCGTTTGTCCAGAGTGTTTTAGTTGTCCAGTGTCGTAGTTGTCCAGAGTGTCGTAGTTGTCCAGTGTCGTAGTTGTCCAGAGTGTCGTAGTTGTCCATGTCGTAGTTGTCCAGAGTGTCGTAGTTGTCAGAGTGTCGTAGTTGTCCAGAGTGTCCGTAGTTGTCCAGAGTGTCGTAGTTGTCCAGTGTCGTAGTTGTCCAGAGTGTCGTAGTTGTCCAGAGTGTCGTAGTTGTCCAGATGTTTGTAGTTGTCCAGTGTCGTAGTTTCCCAGTGTCGTAGTTGTCCAGAGTGTTTTAGTTGTCCAGTGTCGTAGTTGTCCAGAGTGTCGTAGTTGTCCAGAGTGTCGTAGTTGTCCAGTGTCGTAGTTGTCCAGAGTGTCGTAGTTGTCCAGTGTCGTAGTTGTCCAGAGTGTCGTAGTTGTCCAGTGACGTGGTTGTCCAGTGTGTCGTAGTTGTCCAGAGTGTCGTAGTGTCCAGAGTGTCGTAGTTGTCCCTGTCGTAGTTGTCCAAGTGTCGTAGTTGTCCAGAGTGTCGTAGTTGTCCATGTCGTAGTTGTCCAGAGTGTCGTAGTTGTCCAGTGTCGTAGTTGTCCAGTGTCGTAGTTGTCCAGAGTGTCGTAGTTGTCCAGTGTCGTAGTTTGTCCAGAGTGTCGTATTGTCCAGAGTGTCGTAGTTGTCCAGTGTCGTAGTTGTCCAGAGTGTCGTAGTTGTCCAGTGTCGTAGTTGTCCAGAGTGTCGTAGTTGTCCTAGTGTCGTAGTTGTCCAGTGTCGTAGTTGTCCAGAGTGTCGTAGTTGTCCAGNAGATAAGTACTAATAGGTAAGCAGTCTCACTCATCCACATTCACCCGCATTCCAGGTCATCCAGTCTTACCCCCCCCCCCACCTCCCCTGACAGCCGCACGCCCGCTCTCTCACTCCACTGTTCCTACACATCACCCCCTGTACTGCTTCCTCTCTCACACCCTCTCCAGGGGGTCACCCTCTCCAGGGGGTCACCCTCTCCAGGGGGTCACCCTCTCCATGGGGTCACCCTCTCCAGGGGTCTCGCCACTCTCCTGACAATGGGGGAAATATTAAATACTGCAAATTTGAGAGTAAACACAAAACATGAAGATTAAATAGGTGAATTGGAAGGTCCGGATCGATTGAATTAGTAATATGCTAAGACATAAGTCACACTAGAAGGGGCACAAGATGAATCAAGTTTAGATGTAAAAGAGCTTTAATGGACTAAATGATACGAAACAGAATAACTATATGTATTGTACAGCTTAAAGCTGACTTGAATATATTAATACGACATAATAGCAATAATGCTATGATATGGAAAAGATTGACTGTAGAAAAAGTTAGTTTTAATAATGATGAGTTTGAAAGACTGTGATAAAAGTGCAAAAATTAACATAGTGTATGGGAAGTGAAGTCTAGCGTTAGATCTGATATCTATAACTTATCATGCAAATCATGCCAAATGATAGAGCTTGAGAAATATGTTTCGAAAGCACGGTTAGGTAAGTACACATAGATGAATGACACCCGCCCACAGGGTCATCCACACTCATCCATGCACGCTCACACACTAACTATTCTTACACTCTCACGCTCATCCACACACACTCTAATTCTTCTTCTCTCACGCTCTTCACATGCAGAAATAGTCCGACTAACGCAAAATCAGCATATAACACGGAGCACAACAGTGAATCTTTGATGCTTAAATATTAATGTTGGGAGATACAAAACAATAGACTTTGGTAATATTTATGACATAAAACGCAACGATGGATAGTGTTTGCCTTATGTGTAAGGACCCGTAGACGATATGATAAGATACAGTTGGGTGGTTGTGGTGGTTGTAGGATGAAGTAGAAAACTGGATAAAGATGACTAAAATTGATTGATATTATTTAAACGGTAAATAGTCTGAAAGAATGAGATGGTAATATTTATAACTCATAATCTATATAAATAAAAATGTAAATGTTCGTTGGTTCAAAATCGCTAATCTCTGAAAGTTCTTCACTAATGCTTTAAAATTTTCACACAATGTTCCATTTGAATCCAAGCGGGTTTTTATATACATACTCTATAGATTCACATCTGTGACGGGAAAAAACATGTTTTTTTTTTAACTGTGTTTTTTCATGTTTTTTTGTTCATGTGAGGGAAATCTTCCAAACCTCTTTACCGATTGCTTTGAAATTTTGACAGTGTTGCATTCAAATAGGCACGTGTTTTTATATGCCTACTATATACATGCCTCACCTGTGACAGGAAAAAACATGCATTTTTGAAAAACAGCTCCATCAGCTCCAGTGCGGCAATGCTTACATTGCCGCACTGGAAAAGAATAATCCAGGATCAGATCTTAGAGCCAAGCCCGACATTAGAGGTAGATATAACATATCCACAGCTAATCCGGATATAATCACAAACCTCAGGAACACAGAACATCTAGTTGAACTGAAACCAGAAGAAAAAATCACCAAAATGATAGTTCAAAATTTCCTGGCCGAAGTTCAGGCAAACAGACTCCTAGAATGCCCAAATGTCACAACGGCGGAAAGATGCAAGCACAACAGTATTGAAACAAGACAGGTTCTTGTAACAATAAAAAGACCTCGCATCAACACTCTGAGTGTTGGGATCTATGGTCAATTCAGGCTGAGACTGTACAACCCAGAACCCATGTGCTGTTACAGATGTCAGCGCTTCGGCCACCACCACAAAGATGGCTGCAGAGGCCCGGAACGATGTGGTGTATGTAGCGAGCTCCACAATACCGACATATGCAAGAATCTGCACAAAGAAGGCAAACAAACGAAAGCAAAATGCCCGAACTGCGGGGATACACATCACGCCTGGAACAAACGGTGTCCAGAAAGGGTAAAAAGAATACTAGCTTTCGGATCAACCCAGCAACGCAAAGTAACAACAACTAGACCCCAATCGACCAGACCCTCAGTAAAAAGCCAGTGGTACACCCCTCGGCAAGTCCGAATAAATAAAGGTCAGCAACAGTCTGACGCACCAAATCCTTCTAGTCTGAGCAAGGACGGGGCCTCCAACAACTGGAGGAAACAAAGAAGCACTACTCCACTAAGAAACAGCAACAGAATAGATCAAGGCAGCAAAACGAACATACCTGCCGTTGCCTCCAAGACCTCCCAAGCAGAAATGATGAACCCTACATCTTCAATGCCACAGTAGCTGGATGTAGCGAAGACGCTTCAACCCATGAGTCTCCTCACCCACCAAGAAGAAAGTCTCCACTGCAGCCAAGAAGACAAACCGTCGGGAAAATCGGTACTGTAAAAATCATGGACTCAATGATTCCACTATAACGGAAAAATGGACAATCTCAAAATTATACAATGGAATATTCAAGGATTCAAAAGCAAGGCACAAACACTCAGAGCAGTGCTTCTCAAGGACAGCATTGATATTGTTATACTTCAAGAAACACTCACCAGGACTGGCAGAAATATCCTTATCCCAGGATATTTCCCAGGAACAAGGATTCCACTGCCCAATGGCACAAGGTGGCGCCAGAGGCATTTCAATTTTAGTAAGAAATCATATCAATGCCACGGCAGTCACAGACCTGCCCAACTGTGGCGAGAACGTCGAAATTATGGGAGTTAAGCTCGCTAGGAGGAACTCAACACTGTCCATCTTCAATGTATACAAGAGCCAGAGAGAATACAACATGGATCTCTCAACAATCTTTGAAATATCAGTCACTACACCTACTATCATCTCTGGCGACTTCAACGCTCATAGTGAATTACTACTTGATTCACCAAGAACCGACGCCAACGGAAGACATATTGAACACCTTTTGGATGAAGTGCCGGAAATCAGTCTGCTTAATTCGACGGAACCAACCCACACTGGGGGGGGGGGAAAGCTGGATCTCACGTTTGTCTCCACCAGTATTTATGAGTTGTCATTGGTCAGTGGATCATGTTCTGACTAGTGACCACTTTGCTACAAAAACAGTTATTAATATAGCACCACCTCCTAGATCTCCAGCTCCCGAGCCCGAACGGGACTTTATCAAGGCAGATTGGACGAAGTTTCAGGAAGCTCTCGAAACTTGGCACCAAAACTACACTCCTCCTGACAACACCGAAGAAATGGAAAAAGATTTAGTAAATGCAATACATAGAGCAGCAAATCACGCCATCCCCAAGAGGAAAACAATTACCCAACAACACAAGGACCATTGGTATTACTGTGATAGGATCAAAGAGCTACATACCAGACTAAATCGTGCACGAAAGAATTTCAGAAGAGATAAAACTGAAGCTAATCTAGGACTTCTTAGAGCTGTCCGAGATCATGTTCACGAAGAAACAGCAAAAATCAGAGAAGAAAAATGACTCGAGTGGTGTGAAAGATTTCTAATTTGGGGAATTAACTTAGTCATCCTACGCTGGACACGTTCAAGTGAATTTATATCCATTCTATAGTACTGCGACCAAAACTGAACTGCATAATCTAAATAGGGCCTAACCAGAGCAAGATATAGCTGAAGAACCATACCAGGGGTCTTGTTACTAACGCTTCGATTAATAAATCCCAGTGTCCTATTTGCCTTATTACGAACATTCATGCATTGATCCTTTAGTTTTAAATTCTTACTAATCATAACTCCCAGATCCCTTTTGCAATCCGACATCGCAACCTCAACACCATCTAGCTCGTATCTTGTAACTCTTATCATCATTACCTAGCCTCAGAACTTTACATTTATCAGCATTAAACTGCATCTGCCAATCTTTTGACTATTTCAAAATCCTATTTAGATCAACTTGAAGTGATAGTGCGTCTTCTTCCGTGTTAATTTCCCTACCGATTTTCGTATCATCGGCAAATTTGCAAATGTTGCTACTCAAACCTGAATCTAAATCATTTATATATATTATAAACAACAGAGGTCCCAAGACAGAGCCTTGAGGCACTCCACTTACAACATTTTCCCACTCTGACTTGACTCCATTTATACTAACTCTCTGTTTCCTTTGGTATAGCCATGCCCTAATCCAGCTTAATATAGCACCCCCAATACCATGAGCCTCCATCTTTTTAATCAGTCTTTCATGTGGCACTGTATCGAAAGCTTTGCTAAAGTCAAGGTACACAACATCACAATCCTTACCACTATCAACTGCCTCAACTATGCTAGAATAAAAAGATAACAAATTTGTTAAACATGAACTGCCATTTGTAAAACCATGTTGCGACTCATTTATTAATTTGTTTTTCAAGATGAAGATGAATTGTATTTGCAATTATCGATTCAAGTAACTTTCCCACAACAGACGTTAGGGTAATTGGCCGATAGTTTGACACAAGTGATCTATCTCCTTTCTTAAAAATTGGTACCACATTAGCTACCTTCCATGACTCTGGCACTCTGCCTGACTCTATTGACTTATTAAATATAGTAGACAGTGGGTCACAAAGCTCTTCTTTGCATTCTTTAAGCACCCTGGCAAACACTTCATCCGGCCCTGGGGATTTGTTTGGTTTAGTTTTACTATTTGTTTAATACATCCTCCCTGGTAACTGCTAAACTAGTCAACCTGTCCTCGTCCCCACCCACGTAGACTTGTTCGGCTGAAGGCATATTGTTAAGTTCCTCTTTAGTAAATACAGATTTAAAATATTTATTAAAAATACTGCTCATCTCCTCGTCATTATCCGTTATTTGACCTGTCTCAGTTTTTAATGGACCTATCCTTTCCCTAGTCTTAGTTCGATATAACTGAAAAAAAACTGAAAAAAAGGATGAAAAAAGCCTCTTTCACCAACTAATAATCTTTTGTTTATATTAAATTCTTAAAATCGATCCCAATGTAGTAAAGAAAAATTGAGTTATATCCAGTTTACGTAAAGCCACGAGTGATCGACAGCACACTTAGATGCCGGACCAAACTTACGAAGGTTTTTCTTCTTAGTGTAGCTACCTGAATACCGACGTAGCCGCCACGAAGGCGCTAAGAAGGAAAACATTCGTAAGTACCTTCGTGAATCTGGCCCCTGTTCTATCATGCATTCGGAGACCAATATGGGAAGGAATCCACAGGAGACAAGCTCTGACTCCATCATTGATTATTTCACTATATCTGTGTCTAGCTTCAGAGATAAGCACGTCACAGTTATGCCTTGGGGAGCTGAAGGCAGTCAAGGATGACAAGGAGTCACTTACAATTAGCGTGTCAACTTTGGATCCATATACGCGCCATATTCATATATATATGAATAATCATATTCGTATTTATATACCACGTAGGAGGACAAGTTGTAGGAGGACAGGTTGTAGGAGGACAAGTTGTAGGAGGACAGGTTGTAGGAGGACAGGTTGTAGGAGGACAAGTTGTAGGAGGACAGGTTGTAGGAGGACAGGTTGTAGGAGGACAGGTTGTAGGAGGACAAGTTGTAGGAGGACAAGTTGTAGGAGGACAGGTTGTAGGAGGACAAGTTGTAGGAGGACAAGTTGTAGGAGGACAAGTTGTAGGAGGACAAGTTGTAGGAGGACAAGTTGTAGGAGGACAAGTTGTAGGAGGACAAGTTGTAGGAGGACAAGTTGTAGGAGGACAGTTGTAGGGGGACAGGTTGTAGGAGGACAAGTTGTAGGAGGACAGTTGTAGGAGGACAAGTTGTAGGAGGACAAGTTGTAGGAGGACAAGTTGTAGGAGGACAAGTTGTAGGAGGACAGTTGTAGGAGGACAAGTTGTAGGAGGACAAGTTGTAGGAGGACAAGTTGTAGGAGGACAAGTTGTAGGAGGACAGTTGTAGGAGGACAAGTTGTAGGAGGACAAGTTGTAGGAGGACAAGTTGTAGGAGGACAAGTTGTAGGAGGACAAGTTGTAGGAGGACAAGTTGTAGGAGGACAAGTTGTAGGAGGACAAGTTGTAGGGGGACAAGTTGTAGGAGGACAAGTTGTAGGAGGACAAGTTGTAGGGGACAAGTTGTAGGAGGACAAGTTGTAGGAGGACAGTTGTAGGAGGACAAGTTGTAGGAGGACAAGTTGTAGGAGGACAAGTTGTAGGAGGACAGGTTGTAGGAGGACAGGTTGTAGGAGGACAGGTTGTAGGAGGACAGGGTGTAGGAGGACAAGTTGTAGGAGGACAAGTTGTAGGGGACAAGTTGTAGGAGGACAGGTTGTAGGAGGACAAGTTGTAGGAGGACAAGTTGTAGGGGACAAGTTGTAGGAGGACAGGTTGTAGGAGGACAAGTTGTAGGAGGACAAGTTGTAGGGGGACAAGTTGTAGGAGGACAGGTTGTAGGAGGACAAGTTGTAGGAGGACAAGTTGTAGGAGGACAAGTTGTAGGAGGACAAGTTGTAGGAGGACAAGTTGTAGGAGGACAGGTTGTAGGAGGACAAGTTGTAGGAGGACAGGTTGTAGGAGGACAGGTTGTAGGAGGACAGGGTGTAGGAGGACAAGTTGTAGGAGGACAAGTTGTAGGGGGACAAGTTGTAGGAGGACAGGTTGTAGGAGGACAAGTTGTAGGAGGACAAGTTGTAGGGGGACAAGTTGTAGGAGGACAGGTTGTAGGAGGACAAGTTGTAGGAGGACAAGTTGTAGGAGGACAAGTTGTAGGAGGACAGGTTGTAGGAGGACAGGTTGTAGGAGGACAAGTTGTAGGAGGACAGGTTGTAGGAGGACAAGTTGTAGGAGGACAGGTTGTAGGAGGACAGGTTGTAGGAGGACAGGTTGTAGGAGGACAGGTTGTAGGAGGACAGGGTGTAGGAGGACAGGTTGTAGGACAGGTTGTAGGAGGACAAGTTGTAGGAGGACAGGCTGTAGGAGGACAGGTTGTAGGACAGGTTGTAGGAGGACAAGTTGTAGGAGGACAAGTTGTAGGAGGACAGGGTGTAGGAGGACAAGTTGTAGGGGGACAGGTTGTAGGAGGACAGGGTGTAGGAGGACAAGTTGTAGGAGGACAAGTTGTAGGAGGACAGGTTGTAGGAGGACAAGTTGTAGGAGGACAAGTTGTAGGAGGACAAGTTGTAGGAGGACAGGGTGTAGGAGGACAAGTTGTAGGAGGACAGGTTGTAGGAGGACAGGTTGTAGGAGGACAAGTTGTAGGAGGACAAGTTGTAGGAGGACAAGTTGTAGGAGGACAGGGTGTAGGAGGACAAGTTGTAGGAGGACAGGTTGTAGGAGGACAGGTTGTAGGAGGACAAGTTGTAGGAGGACAGGTTGTAGGACAGGTTGTAGGAGGACAGGTTGTAGGGGGACAAGTTGTAGGAGGACAGGTTGTAGGACAGGTTGTAGGAGGACAGGTTGTAGGAGGACAGGTTGTAGGAGGACAGGTTGTAGGAGGACAGGTTGTAGGGGGACAGGTGACTCGCAAAATTGACGTGATGTCTCGTTTTCTATTGGTGGGTCCTGGGTTAAGGTTAGGTTTGGGCAATGTAATACATCAGTTTAGTGAGGTTGTGAGCGGTGGAGTGGACGAGCTGAACACCTGTGTGAGGTCCTGCGAGCACTAGTGTGTGTGTGGCAACTTGCCGTCACTCACACGCTTCCACGAATGCTTGGCTCATTTGCATAGTCATACCTCATAACGTAGAGGTAAAGAGCACGATTATGAGTGAGAGACGCCATGAGACGGAGTCGGCGGCCCTCACGGCCGGCCATGTACGTCTCCGCTCATAACTCCCGGAATCACAAATCACTATATCATTTTCAGCAGTGTGACGGAGACATCTAGCGGCAAGAATTACACACTGGGCATAAACAATACAATGGGGGGACACGGGCGGGCAGCCGCCGTGTCTGTGATCTGAGTGTTGTCAGCCACTCAGGGCGACACAGTCACTGGCAGACAATCCCCGCCGGTCAGGAGCAGAGCGGATCACAGGGCTGGCGACCAGCGGGGTGTGGCCGTCACACCTACACCACAGTGACTCTTCCTCGGTAATTCATCAATGGCAGGTTATCCTTTTTTATATATCGCATGTTGCGTCCACGGTGATCAGTTCCCCCTGGGAACCCTTCCACGACCAGTTCTCCATGATTGGTTATCCTTCACCATTTCCTTATTCGTGAAAATTCCTCCACGGCCGAATTTTTATGAAAATCCGACAATAAAATATCATATATCTGTCAAAGGTTCTATATAATAAGTTTTTTGTATTGATTTATAAAAAGCTCTCAACGTTAAGTCTTCGTGCCGTGTTGCAGCGCAAGTCCTATATGACAAGTTGTCATATAACAGTGTTACATCAGCCTGGCTCATGTTCCCCGTGCTGAAAATTGGGAACATCAAATGAACTGATGTTCCCATCACTGAAATTTAAGAAAAAAGTTAGAAAAAAAACGAAATGAAAAACAATGAACAAATAAAAAATAAACTATACTCACAAAATGAACGGTATGGTAAGCAACACAGCTCAATTCCAATGCAATGTCACACAAAATAAATAAATCAAAATGAAAATAATTGGAAATCTGTGAAAATTCTATTTATCAATGTAATCGGAAACACTGAAATGGAATCATAACATAGTATTGCATGTGTTGCTCTTACCTGTAACAGATGGCGCTGTTTCTTCAAAATGAATGTTTTTACCTGTCACAGGTGTGGCATCTATACTTATTCTTACGAAATGAACTGTACAGTAAAAAAAAAAAAACTCGATTCCAATGCAATGTCACACAAAATAATTAAATTAAATTTAAAATAAATCAAAATCTATGAAAATTCAATTTATCAATGCAATCTGAAACACTGAAATGGAATCATAACATATTTAGTATAGAGTGTGTTACTATTACGCGCAACAGACGGCGCTGTTTAAAAAAAAGTTTTTATCAGTCACAGGTGAGGCATGTATATAGTAGATATATAAAAACACGCGCCTATTCGAATGTAATGCTGTGCCAAAATTTCAAAGCAATCGGTAAAGAGGTTTCGAAGATTTCCCTCACATGATAAACACATGAAAAACACAGTTAAAAAAAACATGTTTTTTCCCGTCACAGACGTGACATCTATATAGTATGTATATAAAAACCTGCTCGGATGCGAATGGAACGTTGTGTGAAAATTTCAAAACAATCGGTGAAGAACTTTCGGAGATTAGCGATTTTTAACAAACGAACATTTCCATTTTTATTTATATAGATTGTGCATATATAGACATAGGTTAGGTGTTTAGGTTCTGTTGGCGATTATTTTTATTTGTAGTACGTGGGTGAAGCATTTATAGCATTGTGATTCAAATAAAATTCCTCAGTGAAGCACTTGTTCTGGAAGTGTTCGAACGAAATCAGTTTCGAGTCTTGTGTAAACCGTTTTTCATTCATAAACGGGGTTTGGCGGGTACATGGAATCACTTATGAGTCTTTGTTTGGAGGACGGGCTGGGTTCAGAGCGCTCATAGCGCAGCCCGTCCTCCAAACAAAGATCCAAAAGTGATTCCATGCACCCGCCAAACCCCCTGTTTATGAATGAAAAGCGGTTTACACACGACTCACAACTGCTGACGTTCGAACATATCCGGAACAAGTGCTTCACTGACGAATTTTGTTCGAACCACAACGCTATAAATGCTTCACCCACGTACTACAAATACAAATAATCGCCAACAGAACCTAAACACCTAACCTAACCTAACCTATGCCTATTTATACACAATATGCTAATATATTATAATATTAATTTATACTTGAGAAATTTCCCGTTTTGAATGAACAGCATGTTAAAATTTATGAATGCGTCTGTGGGGTTGACCGCTGAATGTAATGGACTTGAGTCGAGGACGGGTTGCATAGCGTGATGATGTTTACTTAAGAAAATTTTCGTTCTTAAATGCCAACCTGAATCCCGCCTGAGCCGCCAAGAGGATTGTAAGAAAAAAAATGTTCGTTAGTACTTGCGAAACTGATTCGTGAATCTGGCCCCAGGGGAGCGGGAGGACCCGACCCGTCACTCAAAGCATGCCCCCCCCCCCCGGCGTAGGCACATGATCCACTGCACCACTTACAGTCCTCCAGGACCTGGAACAGGCTGGGAAGTCCTCCTCCCGGAACAGGTTGACGGGCTTCATGGCGGCCGCTCGCCATCCTGCAGCCTGGTGGCCTGACAAGCCACACCGGAAACATGTCCGCGGCTGACCGTCATAAAACTCCGGATATACCATCCCATCAGGAGCACCGAAGACAGGACGGCAGACGTAAGCCTCATTGTGAGTGTCCGGATCCCAGTGGGCACACCCTTCAGTCGACCAGATGAAATCACATTCATCCGAAGGTGGAATATCCGGTCAAACTGGCCAAAATAACGGCGCATCAAGGTATCAGGGAACGCGAAGGGACCATGGTCGCTCACGTAAGTAGTACAGCCATAATAACATATGTGAGTATATAAGTAGTAACATATGTGTTACCGCCACTTCTGTCCGACACGACCACAGTACCAGCACCCTTGGGCAACGGTAAATTCAGCTGAGAGTAAAATGCAGGTATGTTTCTTCGTGAATCTTCTATCAAAATCTAACTAGTCTTTCCCAAACACATTTCTTCTCCATTGTAACTTATCAAGTTTAGTAAACTGTTCAAGTATTCTTCAGTATTACTGAACCAGTTTTAAAACATTTATACGTTTACCGAGAGGTTATTCTCCTACATCCCCATATTTGGCTTTTATCCTCACCATTCAATAAGATTAGTCGAGAATCAAACTAAGTAATTCATCATCCTTACACAAATTCTTACCGTTAAATTAAATTTTCACAATTTTACGTGCACAAAATACTATCCTCTAAAGGCAGTTACCATTGCTCATTTTCTGTAACACATGATACAAAAAACTTGTTTAATTCATACTCGTTTTCTCAACCATATTCAGTGTCATTACACAAATCACTATCATACACACTTTCTCAAACACTATTTCTCTTCTAATCAAACTCTTAATAACACAATCTTACACATTAACATTCACTTTCACAATCTTGCACAATTATCATTCATTTACACAATACACATGCACAGTTTTGCTTTTATTTTTCATCGCAACTTATCCTACATATCCTCAACTTATCGCAACTTATCGGGGAGCCGGTCGGCCGAGCGGACAGCACGCTGGCTTGTGATCCTGTGGTCCCAGGTTCGATCCCGGGCGCCGGCGAGAAACAATGGGCAGAGTTTCTTTCACCCTATGCCCCTGTTACCTAGCAATAAAATAGGTACCTGGGAGTTAGTCAGCTGTCACGGGCTGCTTCCTGGGGGTGGAGGCCTGGTCAAGGACCGGGCCGCGGGGACACTAAAAAAGCCCCGAAATCATCTCAAGATAACCTCAAGAGATCCTTCCCCCCCCCCCCCCCCCTCCCTCCTAACCTATCTGAGTATTTCCTCTGTAAATGTCATTGACTGGTCCTCTATGCAACTCTGATTAACGTTACACATAACTAAACTTCCACAACACGACTATTCCTTCTTTAATTCGTAAATCATATTAAATTATTAGTCTTCGTAAGTTCACAACTTTCCACTTTCCTTCTATGAATTACTCTACACCAACTCATCACGCAATATCTCTACCCAACTTTCTGTACTTCATAACAAAAATGTTTTGTTTCTGGACAAACACAAATATTCAACACGTAATATTTCTTGCCAATACAATGTTGTCATCGTCGTCTTAGTAACCTTAGTCAAGGTCTTCCTCCTCCTTCTCTTCCATCACATATTTACATTCGAGTTGAAAGCTTTTACAAGATCTCAGATCCAACTTTACTCTTGCTAATATTATCCACTCTCGTGTGCGTGATTAGTGTTCCCGGTAATCATGCAATGGTCAATATTTCTCGCTTGATTAGAGGTAAGCAGCACTTCTCAAGAACTCTCAATCGTTCGATCAATTCCCATACACTAGGCTGATAGTTCAAAAATCCCCCACCGGATGTCGCTAACATATACTAGTACTCACAGTACTCACTCATTTCACAATTACACACTCACAATTTACCTATTTCTCACTCTTACTCATGATAATCACAACTCAGCTCACATAACCTATCCTAGTCTTTCTTCCATATTTTACAACTTTACTCTCTACAACTGTTAATAACAAACCTCAATTTTCACATCAGGACTAATTCTTCCCCACTTGACACTTTTATAATTTTGAGCTTCTCAGAAAGTGTGTAATCGTGCTCATCATTCTTACATAAACGTCATAAACAGAAATAGAACACAATAGAACAAGGAGAAGCCCCTGCACTAAGTGAGGAGGCGGCAAACCAAGCAACCTTGGAGGATTTTGACCTCACCAGTGATGAGGTCAAAAGGTGTCTGCTGGAGCTGGATGTGACAAAGGCTGTTGGGCCTGACAGAATCTCACCATGGATACTAAAGGAGGGTGCAGAAGCACTAAGTGTGCCACTCTCTATGGTGCATAATAGGTCACTGGAAACAGGAGACTTACCAGAAAGTTGGAAGACAGCTAACGTGGTCCCAATATACAAGAAGGGTGACAGGCAAGAAGCACTGAACTATAGGCCAGTTTCCTTAGCTTGTATACCACGCAAGGTGATGGAGAAGATCACGAGGAAAAGGGTCGTAGAGCATCTGGAGGGAAATAACTTTGTAACGCACCACCAACATGGGTTCAGGGATGGTAAATCGTGCCTCACAGGTTTAATAGAATTCTATGACCAGGCAACAAAAATTAGGCAGGAAAGAGAAGGGTGGGCCGACTGCATTTTCCTGGACTGCCAGAAAGCCTTTGATACAGTACCCCATAAAAGGCTGTTAAAAAAGTTGGAGCAACAGGCAGGAGTAAAAGGGAAGGTGCTCCAGTGGATAAGGGAGTACTTAAGCAACAGGAAACAGCGAGTAACGGTGAGGGGGAGACATCAGAGTGGCGAGATGTCACCAGCGGAGTACCACAGGGCTCAGTACTTGGACCCATCCTGTTTCTAATATATGTAAACGATCTTCCGGAGGGTATAGACTCATTCCTCTCAATGTTTGCTGATGATGCAAAAATTACGAGAAGAATCAAGACGGATGAAGATAGACGGAGACTACAGAATGACCTGGATAAACTGGAGGAATGGTCTAGAAAATGGCTGCTAAAGTTCAACTCAGGAAAGTGTAAGGTGATGAAATTAGGCGAAGGGAGCAGGAGGCTGAACACAAGGTACCATCTGGGAGGTGAAATCCTGCAAGAGTCAAATAGAGAGAAAGATCTGGTGGTTGATATCACACCGAACCTGTCCCCAGAGGCCCACATCAAAAGGATATCATCAGCGGCATATGCTAGACTGGCCAACATAAGAACTGCCTTTAGAAACTTGTTTAAGGAATCTTTCAGAACCCTGTATACCACTTATGTAAGACCAATCCTGGAGTATGCAGCTCCAGCCTGGAGTCCATGCCTAGTTTAACACAAGACAAAGTTAGAGAAGATTCAGCGGTATGCCACCAGGCTCGTCCCGGAACTGAGAGGAATGAGCTACGAGGAAAGGCTAAAGGAGCTGAACCTCACCTCGCTGGAAAACAGAAGAGTAAGGGGAGACATGATAACCACCTACAAAATTCTCAGGGGAATTGACAGGGTGGACAAAGACAAACTCTTCACCACGGGTGGGACACGAACAAGGGAACACAGGTGGAAACTTAGTACCCAGATGGGCCAGAGACGTTAGAAAGATTTTTTTCAGTGTCAGAGTAGTTAATAAATGGAATGCACTAGGAAGTGATGTGGTGGAGGCTGACTCCATACACAGTTTCACATGTAGATATGATAGAGCCCAGTAGGCTCAGGAATCTGTACAACAATTGATTGACGGTTGAGAGGCGGGACCAAAGAGCCAAAGCTCAAGCCCGCAAAGCACAATTAGGTGAGTAAAAATACATCAGAAAACATCAAAATACTACACTCTTACGTAAAATGTAGTTTCTTAATCATGCACATTCATATCCATTTTCCTAACTCTGACACTCTCTCATGACAAAACATCGTACTCCTCCTCAATCCCAACAACTTTCTACACAATTCACACTCACTAACTCTCAAACATAAACTGATAATTTTCAATTACTAACTCACGTCACGCTCTCAAGTTCAATCTTTCACAAACTCTCAGCCCACAGTCACCAGCTTAACTCGCACTCTTCCTAGTTCTCAGAGTTCAACAGTCTTACTTTGGTTCGTCGCTTTAGTTGTCCAGAGTGTTTTAGTTGTCCAGAGTGTCGTAGTTGTCCAGAGTGTCGTAGTGTCCAGTGTTCCCGTAGTATGTCCAGAGTGTCGTAGTTGTCCAGAGTGTCGTAGTT
>WNGS01161411.1:0-18501 GCA_020271785.1 Procambarus virginalis | reverse complement strand
ACGTGACACTAGTGGGGACTGGTTGGGACCCCCACGTGACACTAGTGGGGACTGGTTGGGACCCCCACGTGACACTAGTGGGGACTGGTTGGGACCCCCCCACGTGACACTAGTGGGGACTGGGACTGGAAACCAAACAAATCCCAGGGCCGGATGAAGTGTTTGCCAGGGTGCTTAAAGAATGCAAAGAGGAGCTTTCCGAGCCACTGTCAACCATATTTAATAAATCAGTAGGGTCAGGCAGAGTGCCAGAGTTATGGAAGGTAGCAAATATGGTACAAATATTTAAGGAAGGAGACAGATCACTTGTGTCAAGCTATCGGCCAATTAGCCTAACGTCTATTGTGGGAAAGTGACTTGAATCCGTAAATTGCAAATACCATTCGTCTTCATCTTGAAAAACATAAATTAATAATTGATTCTCAACATGGTTTTACAACTGGCCGTTCATGTTTTTAACAATTTGCTATCACTTTATTCTAGCATAGTTGAGGCAGTTTGATAGGTATCAGTTGAGGCAGTTGATAGTGGTAAGGATTGTGATGTTGTGTACCTTGACTTTAGCAAAGCTTTTGATACAGTGCCACATGAAAGACTGATTAAAAAATAGAGGCTCATGGTATTGGTGGTGCTATATTAAGCTGGATTAGGGCATGGCTATACCAAAGGAAACAGAGAGTTAGTATACATGGAGTCAAGTCAGAGTGGGAAAATCATAGCTTTCCTGGTACACATGTGACTGCCTTCCTGGTACACATGTGACTGCCCTTCCTGGTACACATGTGACTGCCTTCCTGGTACACATGTGACTGCCCTTCCTGGTACACATGTGACTGCCCTTCCTGGTACACATGTGACTGCCTTCCTGGTACACATGTGACTGCCCTTCCTGGTACACATGTGACTGCCTTCCTGGTACACATGTGACTGCCTTCCTGGTACACATGTGACTGCCTTCCTGGTACACATGTGACTGCCTTCCTGGTACACATGTGACTGCCCTCCTGGTACACATGTGACTGCCTTCCTGGTACACATGTGACTGCCCTTCCTGGTACACATGTGACTGCCTTCCTGGTACACATGTGACTGCCTTCCTGGTACACATGTGACTGCCTTCTTGGTACACATGTGACTGCCCTTCCTGGTACACATGTGACTGCCTTCCTGGTACACATGTGACTGCCTTCCTGGTACACATGTGACTGCCTTCCTGGTACACATGTGACTGCCTTCCTGGTACACATGTGACTGCCTTCCTGGTACACATGTGACTGCCTTCCTGGTACACATGTGACTACCTTCCTGGTACACATGTGACTGCCCTTCCTGGTACCCATGTGACTGCCTTCCTGGTACACATGTGACTGCCTTCCTGGTACACATGTGACTGCCTTCCTGGTACACATGTGACTGCCCTCCTGGTACAATTGTGACTGCCCTTCCTGGTACACATGTGACTGTCTTCCTGGTACACACGTGACTGCCCTCCTGGTACACTTGTGACTGTCCTTCCTGGTACACATGTGACTGTCTTCCTGGTACACATGTGACTGCCCTCCTGGTACACATGTGACTGCCCTTCCTGGTACACATGTGACTGCCCCTCCTGGTACACACGTGACTGCCCTCATGGTACACATGTGACTCTACTCTTGTTATACATGTGACTGCCCTCCTGGTACACATGTGACTGCCTTCCAGGTACACATGTGACTGCCCTTCCTGGCACACATGTGACTGCCCTTCCTGGTACACATGTGACTGCCCCTCCTGGTACACATGTGACTGCCCTTCCTGGTACACATGTGACTGCCCTTCTTGGTACACATGTGACTGCCCTTCCTGGTACACATGTGACTGCCCTCCTGGTACACATGTGACTGCTTTCTTGGTACACATGTGTCTGTCCCACCTGGTACACACGTGACTGCCCTCCTGGTACACATGTGACTGCCATTCCTGGTACACATGTGACTGCACTCTTGGTGCACATGTGACTGCCCCTCCTGGTACACATGTGACTGCCCTCCTGGTACACATGTGACTGCTTTCTTGGTACGCATGTGTCTGTCCCACCTGGTACACACGTGACTGCCCTCCTGGTACACATGTGACTGCCATTCCTGGTACACATGTGACTGCACTCTTGGTGCACATGTGACTGCCCCTCCTGGTACACATGTGACTGCCCTTCTGGCACACATGTGACTGCACTCTTGGTACACATGTGACTGCCCTCCTGGTACACATGTGACTGCCCTTCTGGTACACATGTGACTGCCCTTCCTCTCACACATGTGACTGCCTTACTGATACACATGTGACTGCCCTTCCTGGTACACATGTGACTGCCCTTCCTGGTACACATGTGACTGCCTTTCTGATACACATGTGACTGCCCTTCCTGGTACACACGTGACTGCCCCTCCTGGCACACATGTGACTGCACTCTTGGTACACATGTGACTGCCTTTCTGGTACACATGTGACTGCCCTTCCTGGTACACATGTGACTGCACTTTTGGTACACATGTGACTGCCTTCCTGGTACACATGTGACTGCCTTCCTGGTACACATGTGACTGCCTTCCTGGTACACATGTGACTGCCCTCCTGGTACACATGTGACTGCCCTCCTGGTACACATGTGACTGCCCTTCCTGGTACACATGTGACTGCCCTCCTGGTACACATGTGACTGCCCTCCTGGTACACATGTGACTGCCCTCCTGGTACACATGTGACTGCCCTCCTGGTACACATGTGACTGCCCTCCTGGTACACATGTGACTGCCCTTCCTGGTACACATGCGACTGCCCTTCCTGGTACACATGTGACTGCCCTTCCTGGTACACATGTGACTGCCCTTCCTGGTACACATGTGACTGCCCCTCCTGGTACACATGTGACTGCCCTTCCTGGTACACATGTGACTGCTCATCATGCTACCATGAGGCCACAAGGTCAATAATGAACACGTGAATCTCACATGTTTTTAATAATTTAGTTCTTAGTCGTAATAAGAAATGGGTAAAAACCGCAGAAATTTGTTGATATCTTTGCCAGTCAGATATCGCTGGATGTCGTCCCGGGACATTTACTCTTGAGTAACTTTATCTAGATAAAAAAATTTTGTTTTTTATTAGTACCCAGCCAAGCCCCCATGTGTGTGTGTACTCACCTAGTTGTGCTTGCGAGGGTTGAGCTCTGGCTCTTTGGTCCCGCCTCTCAACTGTCAATCAACTGGTGTATAGATTCCTGAGCCTATTGGGCTCTATCATATCTACATTTGAAACTGTGTATGGAGTCAGCCTCCACCACATCACTGCCTAATGCATTCCATTTGTTAACTACTCTGACGCTGAAAAAATTCTTTCTAATGTCTCTATGGCTCATTTGGGCACTCAATTTCCACCTGTGTCCCCTAGTGCGTGTGCCCCTTGTGTTAAAAAGTCTGTCTTTATCTACCCTATCAATTCCACTGAGAATCTTGTATGTGGTGATCATGTCCCCCCTAACTCTTCTGTCTTCCAGTGACGGGAGGTTTAATTCCCGTAGTCTCTCCTCGTAGCTCATACCTCTCAGCTCGGGTACTAGTCTGGTGGCAAACCTTTGAACCTTTTCCAGTTTAGTCTTATGCTTGACTAAATATGGACTCCACGCTGGAGCCGCATACTCTAGGATTGGTCTGACATATGTGGAATATACTGTTCTGAACGATTCCTTACACAAGTTCCTAAAGACCTTTCTTATGTTAGCCAACCTGGCATATGCCGCTGATGTTATCCTCCTGATATGAGCTTCAGGGGACAGATCTGGCGTGATATCAACCCCCAGGTCTTTCTCTCCCTCTCTGACTCTTACAGGATTTCATCTCCCAAATGATACCTTGTATCCGGTCTCCTGCTCCCTACACCTATCTTCATTACATTACATTTGGTTGGGTTAAACTCTAACAACCATTTGTTCGACCATTCCTTCTGCTTGTCTAGGTCTTCTTGAAGCCTCAAACAGTTTTCTTCTGTCTTAATCCTTCTCATAAATTTGGCATCGTCCACAAACATTGAGAGAAATGAATCGATACCCTCCGGCAGATCATTTACATATATCAGAAACAAAATAGGACCGAGTACAGAGCCCTTTGGGACTCCACTGGTGACTTCACGCCAATCGGAGGTCTCACCCCTCACCATAACTCTCTGCTTCCTATTGCTTAGGTACTCCCTTATCCACTGGAGCACCTTACCAGCTACACCTGCCTGTCTCTCCAGCTTATGTACCAGCCTCTTATGCGGTACTGTGTCAAAGGCTTTCCGACAATCCAAGAAAATGCAGTCCGACCAGCCCTCTTTTTGATGCTTAATCTTTGTCACCTGGTCGTAGAATTCTATTAAGCCAGTCAGGCAAGATTTACCCTCCCTGGACCCATGTTGACGATTTGTCACGAAGTCCCTTCTCTCCAGATGTGTTACCAGGTTTTTTCTCACGATCTTCTCCATCACCTTGCATGGTATACAAGTCAAGGACACTGGCCTGTAGTTCAGTGCCTCTTGTCTGTCACCCTTTTTGTATATTGGTACTACATTCGCCGTCTTCCATATTTCTGGTAGGTCTCCTGTCTCCAGTGACCTACTATATACTATGGTGAGTGGCAAGCAAAGTGCCTCTGCACACTCTTTCAGTACCCATGGCGAGATCCCGTCTGGACCAACAGCCTTTCTAACATCCAGATCCAGTAGGTGCCTCTTGGCCTCGTCTCTCGTAATTTCGAACCCTTCCAATGCCGCCTGGTTTGCTTCCCTTTCTCCTAGCATAGTGACCTCACCTTGTTCTATTGTGAAGACCTCCTGGAACCTCTTGTTGAGTTCTTCACACACCTCTTTGTCATTCTCTGTATACCTGTCCTCGCCTGTTCTAAGTTTCACTACCTGTTCTTTCACTGTTGTTTTCCTTCTGATGTGACTGTGGAGTAGCTTTGGTTCGGTCTTGGCTTTGTTTGCTATATCATTTTCATAACTTTTCTCTGCTTCTCTTCTCACCCTGACATACTCATTCCTGGTTCTCTGGTATCTCTCTCTGCTTTCTGGTGTTTTGTTATTCCGGAAGTTCCTCCACGCCCTTTTGTTCAGTTTCTTTGCTTCCATACATGCCCTATTATACCATGGATTCTTCTTTTGCTTCTCGGATTTTTCCTTTTGGGCCGGGATGTATCTGCTTACTGCCTCCTGACACTTTTGGGTGACATAGTCCATCATATCTTGTACAGACTTAGCTCTGAGGTCTGTGTCCCAAGGTATTTCCCTTAGGAAACTTCTCATCTCCTCATAATTTCCCTTTCGGTATGCCAGCCTTTTGTTTCCTAGTTCTTTTTTGGGGAGATAATTCCTAGCTCTACCAGGCACTCAAAGTTCAATACACTGTGATCACTCATTCCCAAGGGTGCTTCCATCTAGACTTCCCTTATATCCCACTCATTTAGGGTAAATATCAAATCAAGCATTGCTGGTTCATCTTCTCTCATTCTTGTTGGTTCCTTGATGTGCTGGCTTAGAAAGTTTCTTGTTGCCGCGTCCAGCAGCTTAGCTCTCCGTGTTTCTGGTCCTCCATGCGGGTCTCTGTTCTCCCAGTCTATTTTCCCATTGTTGAAGTCTCTCATGATTAGTAGTCCAGATCCATTCCTGCTAGCAACAGAAGCTGCTCTCTCTATTATGTTAATGGTGGCCATGTTGTTTCTATCATATTCCTGTCTGAGTCTTCTGTCATTTGGTGGTGGATTATATATGACTACGACCCTCCATTTGTTATTGTACCTGTTATGTAGTCACTGAAACCTTCACAGCCCTGAACAACCATCCCCTCAAAATCCCAGCCTTTTCTTACCAGTAGAGCTACACCACCACCACCTCTTCCTTCCCTCTCTTTCCTCATAACATAATAGTCCTGTGGGAACACTGCATTTGTTATGGTTTTCGTCAGTTTTGTTTCTGTGAGAGCTATTATGTCTGGGTTTTCCTCTAGTACCCGTTCTCCAAGTTCATTTGCTTTATTTGTAATTCCATCTATGTTAGTGTACATTGCCTTGAGGCTCATTTTCTTCTGTCCCTTCTCAAATCTCCTCCTTGGTGAGTGTTCTGCTGGTGGGGGAAGCTGTGCCATGGGTGTGAGGATTTGTGAGGTGGATAACAGGGTTGCAGAGGATGCTGGGATGAGGGGTGAGGGGTCAAGTGAAGGGGGAGGGACAGGGAGGGTATGTGGTGAAAGGGGCGGGTGGACAGGAAGGAAAGGGGGGAGGGGGGACTCGGCGGGAGGAGGGGAGGGGTTGAAGGGTGGGGGATTGGGTGTGGAGAGAGGGAGATTTGGCTGGGTACTTGAGTGGAGGCAGGGAGGGTTTGGGGTAGGGGGGTTTTCTATGCAGAGGAGGGTGGTGGGGTTGCCCTCCCCGCTGGTGTTACTGGGTAGTTGGTTGTGGGTTCCCCCCTCGCCTCTGGGGGTGGTGTGTTGGGAGCTGTGATTTCCTGGTTTTCCCCTCTCGCCTTGCGCTTCTTCCTTGCTTCTGCCGCCATGGCCCTCTCCTCCCTGGTTGATACCTGGTTACCTGGTTGATGGGGTTCTGGGAGTTCTTCTACTCCCCAAGCCCGGCCCGAGGCCAGGCTTGACTTGTGAGAGTTTGGTCCACTAGGCTGTTGCTTGGAGCGGCCCGCAGGCCCACATACCCACCACAGCCCGGCTGGTCCGGAACTCCTTGGAGGAATAAATCTAGTTTCCTCTTGAAGATGTCCACGGTTGTTCCGGCAATATTTCTTATGCTTGCTGGGAGGACGTTGAACAACCGCGGACCTCTGATGTTTATACAGTGTTCTCTGATTGTGCCTATGGCACCCCTGCTCTTCACTGGTTCTATTCTGCATTTTCTTCCATATCGTTCACTCCAGTACGTTGTTATTTTACTGTGTAGATTTGGGACCTGGCCCTCCAGTATCTTCCAGGTGTATATTATTTGATATCTCTCTCGTCTTCTTTCTAGTGAGTACATTTGGAGAGCTTTGAGACGATCCCAATAATTTAGGTGCTTTATCGCGTCTATGCGTGCCGTATATGTTCTCTGTATTCCCTCTATTTCAGCAATCTCTCCTGCTCTAAAGGGGGAAGTGAGTACTGAACAGTACTCAAGACGGGACAGCACAAGTGACTTGAAGAGTACAAGCATTGTGATGGGATCCCTGGATTTGAAAGTTCTCGTAATCCATCCTATCATTTTTCTGGCTGTCGCAATATTTGCTTGGTTATGCTCCCTAAACGTTAGGTCGTCAGACATCATTATTCCCAAATCCTTTACATGCTGTTTTCCTACTATGGGCACATTTGATTGTGTTTTGTACCCTGTATTATGTTTAAGGTCCTCATTTTTACCGTACCTGAGTACCTGGAATTTGTCACTGTTAAACATCATATTATTTTCTGATGCCCAGTCGAAAACTTTATTAATATCAGCTTGAAGTTTTTCAATGTCTTCAGCCGAGGTAATTTTCATACTGATTTTTGTGTCGTCTGCAAAGGATGATACGAAGCTGTGACTTGTATTTTTGTCTATATCTGATATGAGAATAAGGAAAAGCAGCGGTGCAAGGACTGTACCCTGAGGTACAGAGCTTTTAACTGCACTTGGACTAGATTTTATATGGTTGACCGTTACTCGCTGAGTCCTGTTTGACAGAAAACTGAGTATCCAGCGTCCTACTTTACCGGTTATTCCCATTGACTTCATTTTGTGTGCTATCACGCCATGGTCACATTTATCGAAAGCCTTTGCGAAGTCCGTGTATATCACATCAGCATTCTGTTTTTCTTCTAATGCCTCAGTGACTTTATCGTAGTGCTCAAGTAGCTGTGAGAGGCACGATCTTCCCGCTCGAAATCCATGTTGGCCTGGGTTGTGAAGGTCATTGGTCTCCATGAAATTGGTGACCTGACTCCTAATCACTCTCTCAAATACTTTTATTATGTGCGATGTTAGTGCAACTGGTCTATAATTCTTTGCCAATGCTTTGCTCCCTCCCTTGTGTAGAGGGGCTATGTCTGCTACTTTAAGTGCATCTGGTATCTCCCCCGTGTCCAAGCTCTTCCTCCACACTATACTGAGTGCCTGTGCTACCGGCACTTTGCATTTCTTTATAAATATTGAATTCCATGAGTCTGGACCTGGGGCCGAGTGCATGGGCATGTTTTCAATTTCTCTTTCAAAATTTAGTGCGCTCGTGTTGATATCAGTTATATTTACAGGGGTTTGGATATCCCGCATAAAGAAATTGTCTGGATCTTCTACTTTCATGTTGTTTATTGGAGTGCTAAACATGTCCTCATACTGCTTTTTTAGGATTTCACTAATTTCTTTGTCATCCTCCGTGTATGAACCTTCACTTGTACGAATAGGTCCAATACTGGCAGTAGTTTTTGCTTTTGATTTCGCATATGTGAAGAAGTATTTTGGATTTTTCTTTATTTCCTGAATTGCTTTCTGTTCTAACTGCCTTTCTTCAGTTTCATATGAGTGTTTCAATTTCCGCTCGATTTCTTCAATCTCCCTATTTAAATTATTCCTTCTTTGACGGGAAATTCGTGTCTGCATAAGCAGTTCCGTTATTCTTTTCCTGCGTTTATAGTGTCTTCTGCGTTCTCTTTCTACGTTGGATCTCTTTCTGGCTTTCCTCAAAGGAACATGTTTCAGACAGACTTGATACGCTTCCGAAGTCAGTTTTTCTATTCCTTCTGTAGGACTTTTATTACTTAAAACAGTTTCCCATGGAATGTTTTTAAGTTCCCTGTTTATTATCTCCCAGTCTATCCTTTTATTATTAAAATTGAATTTACTGAATAGCCCCTCTCGCTTTATCAACGTTTTAGGTCTATTCTGAGTATTGATGGTAGTTTGCACTTCAATGAGCTTGTGATCTGAATATGTGGTATCTGATATCGTAATGTCTCTGATAATGTCTTCATTGTTCGTAAAGACCAGATCTAGAATATTTTCATTTCTCGTTGGCTCCGATATCTGCTGAGTAAGTGAAAATTTTTCACAGAATCTAAGTAGTTCTCTAATCTGTGGTTGGTTAGGTCCTGATAGATTCCCTGGTATAATATTATTGTTTGCTATTCTCCACCTGAGACTAGGCAAGTTGAAGTCACCTAAGAAGATAATATCAGGTATTGGGTTCTCCAAATTATCAAGGCTATTCTCTATTTTGCAGAAATCCCTCATCATGTCCTTCTGGAGGAATACTTTTTTTAATTCTCCCACATGTTGCAGGTAGCTCTTCCTTGCTAAAATCTTCTCCTTTGTGTTCTCGTTTGCAAACACTATCTTTAACACACGGTCGCGGTCTTTGTTGTACCAACCTAGCCTGAAAACCTTCTCAATGCTATGCTCAGCCCCTTCCATGTCTAGTGCCTTCAGTATTTTATTCACTGCTGCTTTGTCCTTATCATTCCACTCCTTCCTATTAGAGCCTTCCTGCTCTTTAATACCCACAGCTACCACTGATCTTTTCCTTTCCAGCAGCTGGCTAGTGGAGCGTGCTGCTTCCTGTGAGGTGGCTGCTTTCATGGCTACCTCCATCACTGCAGACATTACTTCAGAGTTGTTTTTTTAGCATTTCTGCAAATATTGCTTTTATTGCGGCATTCTCTTCCAAAATACTATTACCACCTTCTCCCTGGGTGGTTATGAGTGTGTGTGTGTGTGTGTGGTGTGTGTGTGTGTGTGTGTGTGTGTGTGTGTGTGTGTGTGTGTGTGTGTGTGTGTGTTTGTGTGTGTGTGTACACGTGAGGCCCCTAAGACATGAGTGTTGCTCCACAGGTGTTGTGATGAGCTCAAGGCAAGACCGATATTGATACCATAAGATAAGGTAAGATTAGCGGCGCGCTACTGTGGGGTCACGTCTTGACCCTTGACCCCATCACGTGACCACAACACGGGGTCTGCGTGATGACTTGACCCCCATCCCCCCACCCCCCGCCGCTCACTCTCTTACCTGCCTCTCATACAAACTGAAGAGAGAGAGAGAGAGAGAGAGAGAGAGAGAGAGAGAGAGAGAGAGAGAGAGAGAGAGTGCGTGAGAGAGGAAGGGGGGGGGGAGTTTGACAGAAAACATATTAACAAAATATAGTTATTATTTTAATTTCAGTTACTGGTACTTCATATTATTATTATTATTATTTTATATATATTATTATTATTATTATTATTATTATTATTATTATTATTATTATTATTATTCAAAATATTTAAATTAAAATTGATATAATACCATTTAGAGGAGAGCAGTAGATATAACCAGCAGTCCTGTGATGTGTAGGAGGAGCAGTCCTGTTGATGTGTAGGAGGAGCAGTCCTGTGATGTGTAGGAGGAGCAGTCCTGTGATGTGTAGGAGTAGCAGTCCTGTGATGTGTAGGAGGATCAGTACTGTGATTTGTAGGAGTAAAGCAGGCAGTGAGGCCTCTGGTTGACCCACTAAGAGTACTGAGGCGTGTGTGTGAGTATTTGTGACTCGTGTGTTCACTTCAGTAAGAATATGTCCTATGAATTTATAACAACTTCTTCTGCTCTGTTGACTCTTATTTGAAATCTTATTGACTTTGTAACTGTGCAGTGTGTTTGATAATGCTCCAGTGGTCTGTCGGGCAGTTCTCCAGTGCTGCCCTTTCCTCTCATCTTCTGGAACCTTTAAGCATATTTCCATGGGTATCCAAGCCTGATGATTGGTTCATAGTTGGTTGAATTCTTGTACCAAACTGCAGATCCTGATGTTGCAGTTGCTGTGTTGTGGTCACTGGACATCTGCATTGCCCCATCTCTAACTCTTCACATAATCTGTGCTAGACTCTGTGGTTATGTAAATGTCTACTTCTGTCATAGTTGTAAGTTTTACAGCTTCACTGCAATGTCATTCCCTAGTATTCCAACATGATTTGCCACCCAGGTGATAAGTTCCATGTAATGTTTACTCTATCTGTATTGTAACACTATACTAACTACTATCCACTATACCAACTATATTGTAATACTGCAAAAACTGTAAAGAATCCTAGACTATATATGATGGTGAGAAGTAAAGCAGAGGAAGGAAGGTAGGANACACACGCACCCCAGGAAGCAGCCTTGACAGCTGCTAACTCCCGGTACCATTTACTGCTAAGGTACAGGGCATTCAGGTGAAAGAAACTTTGCCCATTGTTTCTGCACCGGTGCCGGGAATCGAACCCGCGCCACAGAATTACCAGTCCTGCACGCTATCCACCAGGCTACTGTGGTGTCTGTGTGTAGCTGAGATAGTCTTGGTAGGTAAGGTTGATGTAAAGTCATTCCTGGTTACTGACTTTAATAATAATAAACGATTACATGATAGAGTAGCTCCCAAGCTTGGCAGCGTCCTGTGTGCTGTTTACCTTCTCTCTTGGCGTCCAGCCGCCGCACATAGAAACGGATGGTACCATTTTCTGTGAACATGACATCCCTCCTTTTCTTTAAAAAGAATGAATACAGGATGTCTACCATGCTTGTAGCACAAAGCAAAGTTATTGACACAAAGTAAGTTATTAACATATCAAGAGATATTGCATACATTTAACATTAATTAAACACACAAAGAATTTAAACAATCTTTACCACAAAGGATTTCAATGTTAAAAATACATATGCAATGTTAAACAAACATGAAAGAAACTGTAATACAAAGTTACAAAATATTGAATGAGAGATCTGCATTATTCAAACAATATTAAATTTAGTTCAGCATAACAAGTAAATACTTTGCATTACATAGGAACACAATTAATCATCATATCGTGTAGGGCGTTTAACATGATCGTTTTGGACGAGAGTCCTTAAATACAAAATATCCCTCGATGAATTGTTTATCGAGTTATAACTCATTTTTTCTTTTTCTTTTGCACGACTTTGCACTTCATCATTTTCTACACTATTTGGAATCACTTTGAAATAAGCCATATTACGTGTTATACTATGATCTCTATTACTCGCTGTTACCATAGTTCCTTTTACACTAATCACTTTATATGGTTTTGTATCATACGGCATATCTAGCTTTCCCTCTTTTTCTTTTTAACGAGAACAGTATCTCCAACCTTTATGAATTGTTCCTTTGCACGTTGATCATGAGCAATTTTCATTTTGCCCTTGGCTAGTGCATCCTTCTGAGCGAGACGTTTATCCGTTACCTTGGCTGGCATGACAGGTAGTGCGATTCTCATAGGACGTCCAAATAAAAGTTCGCCAGGCGACTTGCCCAGTGTTCCATGCGGTGTTGCACGGTAGTTCCTGAGAAAAGCATACATAGCTTGTTTCCAGGATCGTCCTTCGGCATGAGCACAGCGTACAGCTTTCATGAGAGGTTGCATGAATCTCTCTACTTCTCCATTTGCTTGAGGATGTAGTGGCATCACACGGCGGTGTTTGAATCCAATATGCTCAGCAAAGTTGACAAAGTCTTGTCCATTAAATGGCGGTCCATTGTCCGTCTTGACAACTTCAGGAATGCCAAAGTTTGAAAAGATCTTGTCGAGTTTCGGGATGACAGCCTTTGCAGATGTGGAAGTGATGATTTCTACTTCTGGATAACGTGAGTGATCATCAATGACTACCATCAAGTACTCTCCAGTTGGTAGCGGTCCACAGAAGTCCATCGATACTTCCATCCATGGTGCAGCAGGTAGTGGTGAAGGTTGTAGAGGTGTTGGTCTTGAAGTATCCACTGCAGCTTGGCAAGGGACACAGGCATCATGCATGTCCTTAGCTTGACGATCAATGCCAGGAAACCACACCTTTTCTCGTAGCAGCTGTTTGGTCCTTACAAGACCTTGGTGTCCTTGATGTGCAAGCTTCAGAGCACGTTGCTGGAGAACAGCTGGAATGACGATACGAGTACCTCGCAGCACGGTGTCGCGTTGTTGCGTAACACTTAATTCTGTCTGGATGCGTTCAAGTGCTTTGAATGCATCTTGGTCAACTCCTGAGGGTGGGATGCGTGGAAACTTTTTCTTAGTCAATGCATCCACTGTTGCTTGCAGAGTTGGGTCCTCTAGGGTTGCAGTACGGATTTCATCAAGAGTGAGAGCCTTAGGGACTGCATCACAGGTTACAGAGTGTACATATTCCTCGGCAACTTGCTGATGCTTGGTGATGGTGAAACTGTTGGCAGGATGTCGACTGATGTAATCAGCGGGATTGCCTGCACCTGGCTTGTATTTCACCGTAAAGTTGTATGGTTGCAGACGAAGAGCCCATCTCTCAATGCGAGCTGGTGGTTTGGACTTTGGATTATTGAAGATGGTCTCCAACGGTTTGTGGTCAGTGACTATCGTGGTAAAGGGTGCACCAAGCAGATACACATTGAAGTGTTCACAGCCCCATACAAGAGCAAGAGCTTCCTTCTCTGTCTGACTGTATCGTTGCTCAACATCTGTGAGAGAACGGCTGGCGTAGGCAATTACTACTCTTGAATCTGGTTGACCAGGTTTGTGTTGGGCTAACACAGCACCTAAACCAACAGGACTAGCATCCACCGTTAACTCAGTGTCCATTGATGGATCAAAGTATGCAGCAGTCGCATTTTCTACTAGTGCATCTTTCACAGCATCAAATGCATTTTGCTCGACATCGCTCCAGTACCATGATGCATTTTTCTTCAGGAGCTCACGTAGAGGCTTCGTAATGGTAGCAAAATCTGGAATGAAGCGAGAACAGTAGTTTGCCATTCCCAGAAAACTATGTACTTCAGTGGATGTTGAAGGAGGTGCAGCATTCTTGATATCTGCAACTTTCTTAGGATCTGGAGATAGACCTTTGTCACTAAGTACATGTCCAAAGAATTCAATTTTATGTTTATTGAACTCACACTTTGCTCGGCTTAGCGTCAAATTCTTTTCTCGTAAGCGTTGCAATGTTGCACGAAGAGCTTTGTCGTGTTCAGCTTGGGTACGGCCATAAACAATGATGTCATCAGACATGTTGTCAGCATTAGGTATATCTTGCAATACCTGGCTGATGATGTGCTGGAATACTTCAGCAGCACTGTTAATACCAAAACTCAGGCGCTTGTACCTATACAGACCTCGATGTGTCGTAAACGTTGTGATGAATCGACTCTCATCATCAAGTTCAAGCTGATGATAGCCCTTGTTTAAATCTAACTTGCTGAATACAGTTGCACCATTCAAGCGGTATATCATATCATCTACAGTGGGTGTAGGATGGCGTTCACGCATTATTGCCTTGTTGGGAACACGCATGTCTACACAAATGCGTATCTCATCTGGATTCTTCGGCTTTGGTGGAGTGACAATTGGGCTTACCCATGGTGTTGGGCCTGTTACCGGTTCAATGATATCTAGTTCTATCAGCCTATCCAGTTCGGCATCGACTTTCTTGCGAGTATGGAATGGTTGTCGGCGATGTGGTTGGGCAACTGGAATTACATCTGGGTTGATATGCAGATGTACCTTGCTATCAGTATAACAACCTATGGATTTAAACCGATCAGAAAATTCAGCAACAATAGCATCAACATTGTTTGCAGATTCCACTGCTACAGCATTAGAAAGCTGAAGTAGCCCCAATTTGGTTGAAGTCTTGTAACTGAGTAAAGACTCCTTTGCATTCCTAACAACATGGAATGTAGTAATGAGCATTGCATTCTTTGACTTAATCTCTGCAGTGAAAGTTCCAATCACTGGTAAGGCTACCTTTGAAGCATAGGCAGTGGCTTTGCCATTATAGTTTTCAAGCTTTGGGAATTGTTTTTTAAATTTTTCATAGTGGCACTCAGCAATGGTGTCAATGTTTGATCCAGTGTCAATGAGAATTTTGAGACAAATGCCAGCAATGTATACTATAGTCTCTGGGTTGTTTGGAAGATCATTCCATTTTGTGATTGATTGTACTCCATAAATATAATCACATTCACTGTCATCTGAGACTGGTTGTAATGAAATGTTGTCTTGTATATTATTAACATTCTTGATTTGAGGTGCAATATTGTGTTTGCCACCTCGACTCCTATGACTTGATCCTCGTACATTGCTTTTATTTATTGATTGTGGTTTCTTTAGTGCGGAACGACACATAGCACCAAAATGATTTAGTTTTCTACACTCATAGCACTTCTTACCTTGTGCAGGACAAACATTATCTGGGTGTGGGTAGTCTCCTCCACAATTGTAACATTTATTATTGACAACCTCTGATGTGAGTCGTTGTGACTGCTTGAGTCTTGTTCCATGACTCCAGTTGTGATGTGGTTCTCGGCTCAATTTAATGTTAGGTTTGGCATGATATCTTCTATGATCATGGTGTCCTCCCTGAACCTTACATACTTCATGACTGTTAGTAACAGTGGCAGAACCGTTGTTGGCACTGCACTCCATGGCACGAGCATCACGTGCAGCATCTTCCATTCGACGAGCCATATCCAGTATCTTGTTAAGAGAACTTTCATCATCAACAAGTTCTAGAGCTCTTCGACGAAGACGTGTAGATGTGCATGTTTCAATTATTTGCTGTTTGATTTCTTTGTCAACATCAGCAAACTCACAATGGGTTGCTAAACCCTGCAGACGTGTATGGTATTGATCAACAGTTTCATTAGAGAGTTGTTTTGCTCTCCTGAAATGCATAATTTCCATAGCAGTATTTTGCCTTGGTTTGAAATGCTCAGTTAATTTGGCCTTGGCAGTGTCATAATCTTTAGCACCACCAGTGTCTTTCAGTGTATCAAAGATGTCACAAACTCTATCACCTGCATAGTGAAGCAGAAAGGCACGCTTTCTTTCAGCACTTTTGATGTCAGAAACTATCAACAAATTTTCAACCTTTTAAGCCATTTGACCCACCTCTGTGACAGGTTTGTCTGGTCACAGTCAGGATCAAATGCAGGAAACTGAGGTATATTTGCCATTTTTTTTTTTACTGAATAAATTTAAACTTATCACTTAAAATGTTCCTCAGAATATATAACACTTACTGCACTGTATATGTTATTTAAGAATTCACTGTAATTACTTTAATTTTGCAAAGCACACAAGCATTTTAATGCAAAAGTTCACAACAGTGCACAACACAGCAGCAACTGACTTCTTACCTAGCCCTTGTGTACATGTGTTGTTCCTACTCACAGCAACACAGCAGTTGTTAGCAGTTGGTACAGCAATTGGCAGCAGTAGGCAGCAGTAGGCAGCAGTTGGTACAGCAGTAGGCAGCAGTTGGCAGCAGTTGGCAGCAGTTGGCAGCAGTAGGCAGCAGTTGGTTCACAGCGTGAAGAATTTGTAGCACGGAGCGTCGTTTCGTAACCAAAACATCGGGTTTTATACACTACATCAAAGCGTCGTTTCGTACACAGCGTCGGCAGATTCCTCTCACACAGCAACACTCAGCACAGCTTGGGTAGCACACAGCATTGGCCAGCACACAGCAACGGCCAGCACACAGCAACGATCAGCACACAGCAACAGTCAGCACACAGCATGGGGTTGCATACAGCATCGGGTATGGTGCTCAGAGACAGCTTCTCCTTCCTCCTCTGGGCGAAACAGCATGCTCCTTCCTTGTGTTTTGTTGAACAAAATACCTGCGTTCCCAGTTCATCCTCGTCGCCAGTGTGGTGTCTGTGTGTAGCTGAGATAGTCTTGGTAGTAAGGTTGATGTAAAGTCATTCCTGGTTACTGACTTTAATAATAATAAACGATTACATGATAGAGTAGCTCCCAAGCTTGGCAGGCGTCCTGTGTGCTGTTTACCTTCTCTCTTGGCGTCCAGCCGCCGCACATAGAAAACGGATGGTACCATTTTCTGTGAACATGACACTACCTGGCCCTGTAATGTAATATTTGTGTAATGTTTGTGTAATATATATGTAATTTGTGTAATGTTTGTGTAATATACCCTAAGTGAATTGTTATTTTGAGGCCCTTCTCTTTTCCTGATCATTTTGCCAATTCCTTTCTCCCGCAAACACATACTTTTATTACATCCTTCCTCCAAATCAATTCCCATACCTCTATCTACTAACAGTTTAAACCCAAACAAACACCTCTAACCACTTCTTCCAACGAGTTTGCAACAGCAACAACCCCAGCTCTCGATAGATGCACCCCATCCCGAGCATACATTTCATTTCTTCCATAGAAGTGTTCCCAGTTGTCTATATAAGATATTACATTAGATTTGCAATATCTTTCCAGCCTGCAATTGACACCAAGTGCCCTCGACATCCATTCATTTCCCACTCCCTTTCTTGGAAGAATGCCACATATGATCGGGATTCCTCCCTTGCTCCTAACTAATTCTATTGCTGTCTTGAATTTCAGTATTAGTTCCTCACTTCTAACTCTCCCAACATCATTACCCCCTGCACTAATACAAATAATGGGTTTGTTCCCATTTCCCGTCATAATATCTTTCATGTTTCCAACAATATCACCAATACCAGCTCCAGGATAGCAAACCCTTAACCTGTTCCCTTGATCACTGGCACAAAACGTTCTGTCCAAATACCTCACCTGGGAATCTCCCACAACCAAAATTCGCTTCGATCCTCCCTTTTCTCTTGGGGCACTTTGAGGGACCCGCGCTTCAATGTTCCTAGCCGCTATGCCCTTACCTCCACGCTGAACCATAGGTTCACCACAGCACTCGTCCTCCAACACATCAAATGCGTTTGTAATCTTTATCCTATTAGGTGTCTGTTTTGCCAAGGTCTTCTTAAGACCCCTGTCTTTTACAATATGCCAAGACGGGGTCTCCCTAATGCCGGTCTCCTCCTTTGCTTCATCCTGTCGTTGCTTAAGCTGCCTTACCTCCTCCCGCAGCGAATCCAGCTCTGTCCTCAGAGCTCCAACCAGACTCACCAACTCCCTCACCAAACCCTCCATTATTGCTGAATTATTATGAGGACTTGACTCCATTTATACTAACTCTCTGTTTCCTTTGGTATAGCCATGCCATAATCCAGCTTAATATAGCACCCCGAACATGTCCTCATAACCCAACAACATGTCCTCATAACCCAACAACATGTCCTCATAACCCAACAACATGTCCTCATAACCCAACATGTCCTCATAACCCAACAACATGTCCTCATAACCCAACAACATGTCCTCATAACCCAACAACATGTCCTCATAACCCAACAACATGTCCTCATAACCCAACAACATGTCCTCATAACCCAACAACATGTCCTCATAACCCAACATGTCCTCATAACCCAACATGTCCTCATAACCCAACATGTCCTCATAACCCAATACCATGTCCTTATATCCCAACAACATGTCCTCATATCTCTTATAAATGCCCTATTGTCATTCTGGCTTAGAGCTTTCTCCTGACAATCACCTCCCCCCCCCTGTCTCCCCAGTCAAGACAGGTTACAGTCAAGACAGGTTACTGTCAAGACAGGTTATAGTCAAGACAGGTTATAGT
>WNGS01161410.1:49314-63653 GCA_020271785.1 Procambarus virginalis | reverse complement strand
CAAATGACGCAAAAATCCACAGCAAAACATTGAAATCCAGGTGAAGAATTGCTGTGGGATAGTCACTAGGCGCAAGACAATGGTAAACTGATGCGGAGGCCGGAGGGGCGACGATCGCCGTTCGACCACGCGCTAGGTCGGACTGTAAGCGTATCAACAAACTCGCATCCCGAGGTAACCCTCGCGTTCTGAGACATATTTTCCGGGGAAATCCTGCTCGTCTTCCGAAAAACTCGCATACTGGGACACTCGCATTCCGAGGTACCACTGTATAATATATGATATATAATATATATATATATATATATATATATATATATATATATATATATGATATATATTATCTATATATTATATATATACTATATATATATATATATACAGGTATATATATGTCGTACCTATAGCCAGAACGCACTTCTCAGCCTACTATGCAAAAGGCTCAAGTTGCCTAATAAGCCAAGTTTTCATGAATTAATTGTTTTCGGACTACCTAACCTAACCTACTTTTTGGCTACCTGCAAACCTAACCATAAAGATAGGTTAGGTTAGGTAGGGTGGGTTAGGTTTGGTCATATAACTACATTAATTTTCAAACTCACAATTAAAAAAATATTGACCTCATACATAATGAAATGGGTAGTTTTATCATTTCGAGAGCCCAAAAATTAGAGCACAATATAATAATTCATGTAAACTTGGCTTATTTGGCAATCCGGGGCCTTGCATAGTAGCTGCAGAAGTGCTTTCTGGCTCTAGTTACGACCCCAGCGTATCATATACTCTAATCTCATCTATATATCTCATATTTCATATATATATCTATACTATTATTATACTATATCATTATATCTATCTCATTTCTATCATATGCCATATCCAGTGACAAACCGAAACCTGCGCACACTCCATACATATATGATTTCGTGTCTAGCGGTATAATTTAAATGCCCGCCTGGAATAGGGGCAGCTATATACAGTCACGCCGATAGTTGCAAGATCCCACTAGAAAAAAAATCCAGGCCAACATTCTTGGGTGTTAGAGCGTCAGTATTGAGCAAGCACCAAGGCTGGCGCACGCAGCACGAGCTCACAGCACCTCACATTTGAGAGAGTGATAGGAGTCAGGTCACCAATTTCATGGAGACCAATGACCTTCACAACCAGGCCAACATGGATTTCGAGCGGGAAGATCGTGCCTCTCACAGCTACTTGAGCACTACGACAAAGTCACTGAGGCATTAGAAAAAACAGAATGCTGATGTGATATACACGGACTTCGCAAAGGCTTTCGATAAATGTGACCATGGCGTGATAGCACACAAAATGAAGTCAATGGGAATAACCGGTAAAGTAGGACGCTGGATACTCAGTTTTCTGTCAAACAGGACTCAGCGAGTAACGGTCAACCATATAAAATCTAGTCCAAGTGCAGTTAAAAGCTCTGTACCTCAGGGTACAGTCCTTGCACCGCTGCTTTCCTTATTCTCATATCAGATATAGACAAAAATACAAGTCACAGCTTCGTATCATCCTTTGCAGATGACACAAAAATCAGTATGAAAATTACCTCGGCTGAAGACATTGAAAAACTTCAAGCTGATATCAATAAAGTTTTCGACTGGGCATCAGAAAATAACATGATGTTTAACAGTGATAAATTCCAGGTACTCAAGTACGGTAAAAATGAGGACCTTAAACATAATACAGAGTACAAAACACAATCAAATGTGCCCATAGTAGGAAAACAGCATGTAAAGGATTTGGGAATAATAATGTCTGACGACCTAACGTTTAGGGAGCATAACCAAGCAAATATTGCAACAGCCAGAAAAATGATAGGATGGATTACGAGAACTTTCAAATCCAGGGATCCCATTACAATGGTTGTACTCTTTAAGTCACTTGTGGTTGTCCCGTCTTGAGTACTGCTCAGTACTCACTTCCCCCTTCAGAGCAGGAGAGATTGCTGAAATAGAGGGAATACAGAGAACATATACGGCACGCATAGACGCAATAAAGCACCTAAATTTGGGATCGTCTCAAAGCTCTCCAAATGTACTCACTAGAAAGAAGACGAGAGAGATATCAAATAATATACACCTGGAAGATACTGGAGGGCCAAGTACCAAATCTACACAGTAAAATAACAACGTACTGGAGTGAACGATATGGAAGAAAATGCAGAATAGAACCAGTGAAGAGCAGAGGTGCCATAGGCACAATCAGAGAACACTGTATAAACATCAGAGGTCCGCGGTTGTTCAACGTCCTCCCAGCAAGCATAAGAAATATTGCCGGAACAACCGTGGACATCTTCAAGAGGAAACTAGATTATTCCTCCAAGGAGTGCCGGACCAACCGGGCTGTGGTGGGTATGTGGGCCTGCGGGCCGCTCCAAGCAACAGCCTAGTGGACCAAACTCTCACAAGTCAAGCCTGGCCTCGGGCCGGGCTTGGGGAGTAGAAGAACTCCCAGACCCCATCAACCAGGTATCAACCAGGTAAGCACCGCTGTTCAGCTTGTGACCACAGCATCGCCTACAAATGCCATAATATAAATGATACTGCTATTATTTAGCAGTGATAGTATTACTGAAGCCCCCTGACTGTGATAAAACTGACCAGGATTCTGATAGTAGCATGATTGTGGTGATATTTAGCGCTGTGCTCGATGGAGGGAGGAGTAAGGCTGTGGAGGGAGGGTTGTGGCGTCGTGTTCTGACTGTGTGTGGCCACCATTTATTGACTGCACTCACCATACCAGCTTAGTGGTTCGCTATGGTGAACACAAATGTAGATACTCATATATAACGTGTGTATAGTGTGTGTGATAACAGCAAGAGGAGTAGGTTGGGAGCCACCATTTTGGTGAGCGAGGAGCATCGTCTGCACGACTTCGCATGTTTACTGATGGCCACTATTGTCTTTGGACACCATACCAGCTTATTTGTACAGGTATGGTGAATAAAACAGGTAGATACTTGTATATAATGTGTGTATATAGCGTAATAACACCACAAACAATATATTGTTGCAGGAGAAATATTAGTGCGTCTGGCCTTGAGGGTGGCCGCCGATCAGCTGACTGTGTGAGTAATTACCTAAGTAATTACCTAAGTGTAGTTACAGGATGAGAGCTACGCTCGTGGTGTCCCGTCTTCCCAGCACTCTTTGTCATATAACGCTTTGAAACTACTGACGGTCTTGGCCTCCACCACCTTCTCACTTAACTTGTTCCAACCGTCTACCACTCTATTTGCGAAGGTGAATTTTCTTACGTTTCTTCGGCATCTGTGTTTAGCTAGTTTAAATCTATGACCTCTTGTTCTTGAAGTTCCAGGTCTCAGGAAATCTTCCCTGTCGATTTTATCAATTCCTGTTACTATTTTGTACGTAGTGATCATATCGCCTCTTTTTCTTCTATCTTCTAGTTTTTGCATATTTAATGCCTCTAACCTCTCCTCATAGCTCTTGCCCTTCAGTTCTGGGAGCCACTTAGTAGCGTGTCTTTGCACCTTTTCCAGTTTGTTGTTGTGCTTCATAAGATACGTCTTTGTGCCTTTACTCACCATACAAGCTTAGATGTACAGTTATGGCGAACAAAACATGAAAATACGTATATATAACATCTGTGTATAGTGAATAAATGCAAAAACAGTATTGTGGGAGGAGAATGAGGGTGAGTGTGAGGTGGTGTTGAGAGAGGGAGTGACAGTGAGTGGCTCGCTGGTGTGTGGCAGTCACTCCTCGTTGCTTTTTGACTCACAAGACCAACTTAGTAGTTCGTTATGGTGAACAAAACATGCAGATACTGTAACCCCGCGATTATCCGGGATTCAAACATCCGGAAAACGCCCTTATACGGCCAAAATCACGATCAGATAAAGTTATCACAATAACCGGCAAAATAGCCACAGAGACCGGATTAAAGCGAGTTTGGTCGGATAAAATTTTGGGGCCCAGTTAATTTTCTGCCGAAATTACACTATCCGGTCAGTCGCCCGGATAATCATGGCTTTGTCCATATGTGAAAACATGAGGCGGGCCATACTGTATTAATCCCGTCTGCCCGTGACTAAAGGTGCATGGTGTAGGTGGGGGTGTGGTAGGTGGGTGGTGTCGGGAGAGAGGGGAGCGTTGGGAGGGACAACCTGGGGGTATAAGGGGGGGGATGGGGAGCAGCCTATACACTACAGTACAGTAATTACTATCAATTTTAGAACAATTCATCATAGCCAAAATCAAAAGAAATACTAGTAATTATGTAGTAAAAAAATTCCATACAAGTTTCCTAAAAACAATTTGCACAGGCTGAAGTTTCCTTTAAAAATATTTTTTTTTCCTTCTGGCGGCCTACATAACGTGCCTCCTCCCTGCCCCGACTGGACCCGTCCAGGCCTGGTCAACCCATGTGCTCTCTACCCTCGTGTTACACCACAGTGCCGCGCCATTAGTGAAATATTTTTTTAAATAACTTTTTTATTTTCATAGTAACTTTGAACATTTTTGGCCAAGACTATGTCTGCTAGCAGCATGAATCGTTCTGGAGGTGGTAAGAGGAAGAAGGTTGTCCTAACACTTAAGGACAAGCTACGTGTTATACAACTTTGTGAACTTGGCCGGTCGACCTCAAGTGTTGCTAAGGAATTTAATGTAGGCACTAGTACTGTTTCTGATATAAGGAAACAAAAAGAGAAACTTATGCAATTCATTTCAACCTGTGAAAGTGAAGGTGCAAGCACTAGCAGAGGTTGCGGTAGAAAAACTATGAAAACTTCGACGCATGTGCAGTTGCATGAGGCTGTATACAAGTGGTTTGCTCAGCACTGCACAGCTGGCGTGACAATTTGCAGCCCAGAAATACAAAATGCTGCAAGCAGGTTTGTTGCAAGCCTTGGAATAAAGAATTTTGAAGCGAGTGAAGGGTGGGTTGATAGGTTCAAGGGTTGGCACAATATTGTGAAGAGGAAAATTGTCGGTGAAAAATTGAGTGCAGACGAAAGCAGTGTAGAACCATTTAAACATAAATTACGAGAATATATTGTGGCAAATAATATATATTCGTATCAAATTTATAATGCAGATGAAACTGGGTTGTATTGGAGGAGTTTACCAGAAAAAACTCCTGCAATGAGGAGTGAGGGTTGTGTGCCAGGACATAAGGTTTGCAAGGACAGGCTCTCGACTATGATGTGTGAGAATGCCGACGGCACAGACAGAATCACGTGTGCAATTGTTGGCAAATCTAAGAAACCAAGAGCCTTGCAACATTGCATGGACAGACAGCCAGTGAAATATTATAACTCAAAAAATGCATGGTTTACACAGGAGATCTTTCTTTCCTGGTTTCATGACGTGTTCTACAGGGAAGTTCGTGCCTATCAAATTAAGAAACTCAAAATAAGGCCAAGTGAAATTTGGGCTTTACTGTTGCTTGATAATGCGCCTGCCCACCCCAAAATTGACACGTTAACCTCACATGATGGCAAGATAACGTGTATGGCACTTCCTCCTAACACAACCTCTCTCATTCAGCCTATGGATCAGGGAGTTATCTGTGCCACGAAGAGGTTGTACACCAAAAAGATGCTAAACGAAGTTTTGGTGGTTTTGCCTTTTCCGGAAGATACTGAACTCGGTGTGGATAACAGGGCTAAAAAAAAACTTCAAAATTTGAAGAACTATACAATCAAGGAAGCCATCTATAACTGGGCCAAGGTGTGGAGTGAATTAAAGGAATCGACTTTGAAAAATTCCTGGAAAAAAACTCCTCACGTCTACGATCAGAAATGAGGAGGATGCAGAAATGGATTTTGAAGGATTTACAGATGAAATCCATGGAATGTTTAGAAATGCTGGTGAAAACTTAGAAAGACAGGATGTAGTTGATTGGCTTGAACAAGATGCCAATGACCCAGGATATGGTGTGATGAGTGAAGACGAGATTCTCCAGTCTGTTACTGGTGAGGCCGACGAAGAGGATGAAGAAGACAGTGAAGAACCAGCACCAATGACCACGAAATACAGTGTACTCATGAGCTATGTTGATGGATTAATTAATTTTTCATTTAATTGTGCTCATCCAGAAGTTGGAAACATGTATCCGTACCTTAGGTGAACAAAAGAGCTGATCATACAACTGGCCAGTGAACACAGAAGGCAAGCAACACTTGATTCTTATATGGTACGAAAATCAAACCAAGTGCCTCAACAAGTGAGGCGGCACACGCAACCCAAGTGCCTTCAACCAGTGAGGCTTCCTCAGCTGACAGTGAAAACTAACTTTGCCTAATGAACTGTACAGTAATTTTAAGTGTTAATTTTAGTGTTGTGTTACTATAAGTTATGTAATTTGTCAAGAATTTTTAACTTCAAGATGTGTGTCATCAATCAAGAAGACAAACAACGACAAGGTAAGTTGAGGTTTCTAGTTGAATATTTAATAATTATATGTGGCAAGGCAATTCAAATTATGTTGTTTGTAGTATAAAAATAGTTGGAAATGGTTAGTTTTGGACTCATAGGTGAAAAAGTACCATTATCCGAAAAATGTGATAATCCGGCTGGGGGTCCTTCCGATATAGTCCGGATGGTCGAGTGGAGACAGTACTTATATATAACCTGTGTATATAGTGTAACAACAGCAAAACTATTTGTTTATTGTTTTATGAACATAATAGTTGAATCACTAATATGCACACCATAATTTTGAGTACAGCGATGGTTCACACATTTTATTATATAAATATACCACAATTCACTGTATGGAATAATATTACTGCAAAAAAAAATAAGAAAAAATAAATCAGAGACATTGAAATAATTAGGTAATAGTATATTTGTGGCAACTGCCGTCTGACAACTCGGGCGGAGTAGACCTCGTCTGGCGAAGGCTCTGCCAACGCCCCTTTTTTGCCACACTTCCCTACCCTACTGCGGCTAAAATATGCCACCTACGATTTTTTTGTTATTTTTTTCCGTGATCAGGGAACAAAAATGAACACTTCTATAAGACGAAAGAATTTTTTGGATTTTTTTTTTGTTGCGCCTGTGGGTGTGAATTCCATTTGGGCCCCTAGCGGTTTGAGGGTTAATTAAGAAAATGTGTGCAGTTTGGGAAGGACTGCAAAGAATCACTGAAAAGAATCGCCCAGATAATGCTGTAATAGGCCATTGCATTGATCTTTTTAATGACAATGTGATGCAACACTACAGACAAGTGTTGCAAAGAAGGGAAAAACAATCTCCAATGGAACATTTCCTTGTGTGAAAAGTGAGAACAAGCAGTGAGCCACAACCAGGATCTAGTGGTATGCAGGCAAAATGTGCCAGAGAGTGCACTCCAGAGAAATCTTCACTGCCTGATGTTATAATGGAAGGGGGACTCCCCCTTCCAAACAGTAACACCTCTTCTCCTTCCCTCTCCTTACCATCTTCCATATGCCAACAGGAGTCATCAGCAAGGGGTAAGTGATAACTTAAGCATACTTTTGTAGTGAAGATTTGGGTGAATTAGGTATGAAATTTACTTTGAAGTGAAGTTTTTGGGAGTCGGGAATGGATTAATTCATTTCCCATTATTTCTTATGGGGAAATTCGCTTCGGTTTACAAATTTTCGGGTTACAAACCGTCTCCAGGAACGGATTAAATTCTTAAATTGAAGTACCACTGTAGATGCCACACCTGTGACAGGTAAAACTATGCTTCTTTTGAAAAACAGCGCCATCTGTTGCACGTAAGAGCAACACATGCTATACTAAATATTTATTTATTTATTTATTTATCTATTTATATACAAGAAGGTACATTGGGGGTTAAGAGAGAACATAGGAATGATGTTGATTATACAATCTTGTAAAGCCACTAGCACGCATAGTGTTTCGGGCAAGTCCTTAACCCCTTAACTGCGTTGCCTCCAAATATGACACCCCCGTAGTGCGCAGGAAATAAATTCTCTGGAAAAAATTCTTTTTTCTTTTTAAAGTGTCAGAAACCCTTCCCTCAGTATGGGTATGTAGAAAAAAAATCGAAATTGTACTTACTTTGGCTGCTATGGAGTCCGTAAGTTGGGGCGTGACGTCGTCATTCCCTGTTCGCCCGTGACGTACGCTCCCGAGGCCAGTAGGGCGCTCGGGGCAGGGCGCGCGAGTTGCCGCGAATATATTTTCGTTCATTTTTTTCGCACAGTTCCAAATACATTTTATTTGGTTTTACGTGCAAATCCTATGTATAGTGAACACGTACACTATATTATGGCAGTAAAACATCCGTACTGTCCGAAGACACTGTGTTACATGCATACATGTATGCAGCACATATATACTATGTATCATGCTAATTTATGTATATATACAATCTATTTACACACTATACACTGTCACACACTATATACATTGACCATCAACACATTCAGAACACCGCGAGTGAGAGCAGCCACACCCAGCCAGCCCTCCCTCACTTCTCCAACATTGTATTCGCCAACTTTGCCCCCTCCCATCATACAGTTATTCACACCAATGTTTCATGTTCATTTATGTATATTTACAACATATGTACACACTATACACTGTCACACACTATATACATTTACCAGCAACACATTCAGAATATCGCGTAGCAGCTGCTTCGTATGGGCCAATAGCAGCTGCTTCGTATGGGCCAATAGGAGCTGCCTCGTATGGGCCAATAGCAGCTGCCTCGTATGGGCCAATAGCAGCTGCCTCGTATGGGCCAATAGCAGCTGCCTCGTATGGGCCAATAGCAGCTGCCTCGTATGGGCCAATAGCAGCTGCCTCGTATGTGCCAATAACAGCTACCTCGTATGGGCCAATAGGAGCTGCCTCGTATGGGCCAATAGGAGCTGCCTCATATGGGCCAATAGGAGCTGCCTCGTATGGGCCAATAGGAGCTGCCTCGTATGGGCCAATAGGAGCTGTCTCGTATGGGCCAATAGGAGCTGCCTCGTATGGGCCAATAGGAGCTGCCTTGTATGGGCCAATAGGAGCTGCCTCGTATGGGCCAATAGGAGCTGCCTTGTATGGGCCAATAGGAGCTGCCTCGTATGGGCCAATAGGAGCGGCCTCGTATGGGTCAATAGGCGCATTTGGCCATGAACACATTCAGAACACCTCGAGTGAGAGCAGCCACACCCAGCCAGTCTCCCTCACTCCAACATCTTACTCGCCAACATTGCTCCTCCCACCATACTGTTATAGTTCTTATTACACATGTTCTATATACCTATCTACATGTTTTATTTACCAACTATGCTAGTAAGCCGGTATTGTGTCCTAACAGTACAGTGGCCACCATACACTGCATGGAAAATCACACAGCAGACGATGCTACGATTACGTCACCTCCCTCACCAAAATAGCTCCTCTCAACATTCTCCTGTTGCAGTTTTTACACTATATACACACACTATATATACCCATGTACATATGTTTTGCCCATAGCGAACCACTAAGCTAGTATGGTCAGCAAAACAAGAGTGGCTGCCACACACACACACACAATGAGGCTACCTCAATTCTCGCCCTCCCTCCCTCACCAAAATTCCTTCTTCCACAGTACTACGCACAATGCTTATTATAACCACAATCCTGGTCACTAATTCCTGTAAATGAATAATTGACCACACGTTTATTTTGAAAAGGAACCTAAGAAATCATTTGAAGATTCCTAGATGGACGAAATAATGCTGTGGTGCTGTGGCTAGCGCTGTGAACATCGTGAACAGCATTGAATCACTGATATTTGAACATTGTACCCAGTCATTATCACACTCAGGCTCTTCTATACTACTATCATGGCTAAATAATACAAGTTATATATATATTTTGACATTATTAGGCGATGCTGTGGTCACATGCTGAACAGCAGTGCTGTGCGCTCATGCTGCGAGCGCCAGCCTTGGTTGCTCACTCACTACTGAGGCTCCCACACCCGGGAATGTGGACCACGATTTTTTTTAAAGATGGCGTCTGTTTACAAGAGCCCTGAGGAAGATGATGTGAACCCCATGTAGCCGCGGGAGTTTTGATTGGAACATGAAAAATACAAATACCCAGAGGCGCGTTGCGCAAACCAGACGTGAGCCTGCAGGCGCGTTGCGCAGTTTAAGGGTTAAACTAACAGATAATTATAAGTAGATAATTTACAGTTGAATTGACAACAAATGTTTATAGATACTTTACAGCTATACTTTACAGGTACAGGTATTTTAAGCAGATAAATTACAGTAAAATTGACAAAAAATGTTTATAGGTTAACAAAAATAGAGAGTAGAATAAAACACAATAATAACAAAAAAACACTATAATGAACAAGGATTTCTAGGTACATTAGGATTCATAAGGATAAAATATCAGGGTTATACATTGGTCCACTGTAGCACAATTTGAGGATCATTTCAAGGAATAGTGCAGTAGAATATGCATTCAATATAACAACTATGATATCAGATGATATCAAAGATTACAGTGGTAGAGTACTATTGCTTAGGTACATATTAGGGGATTTGGTAGCACAAGATGCAGATCGAGTTAACCTTAGACTGCACAATACATACATAAATGATTTGATAAAAAATAATTTAAGATAAGTTTTTAAAACTTGCGCAAACACTTTCCAATTTTTTTTTGCATAATCAACTAGCCAAATGCTCCAACTTTGTTTAAATGATCACAGCATCACTTGAAAAACCAGAGAATCAAAATTAATTTTAAAATTGAATATTGAAAATTTCAGATTTTCAATTCAGAATAAAAAATATGAACTATCATTAATTGTTCATTTAATGTTATTATTCTCTCAGAATAGCATTTGAGCTTAATTTTCATTAAATTAGAATATAGGATTTTAGTATAGTTTACTGTAAAACAAATCGTCAATAGGACATTTGAAATATGCGGCAAATTTAGACCAAAAAAAATGATATCTCCAAATATGTAAAGTTTATGAAAAATCCATTCTGATGGGATTGTAGAAAAGACAGCAGAGCACACAATATGTCAACATAGTGAGAATCGGTTAATAACTGGAATTTTAGAAGTCACTCAGTTGAAACTCTGGTTTCAGAGATAATTGAAGTTGAAGTTATCAACAATGAATATAGGTAGTTTTAATTCGTTAATTAAATTGTTTGTTTTAATAAATATTGTTTGGCATTCGTACTCGAATATGTGAAAGTTGTAGGTCAATGTGTTGAAATGAAGTCAAGAAAAAATAACCCTCAAAAAACACAAAATATATGGATAATTATAATAAATATAATGATTTAACCCTTAACATGCTCGGGGTCTAATATACTGCCATCCGCACAGGCGCATGTCATTTTGAAAAAAAAAAAAATTTTTTTTTTTTTTTGCTAATCTGTTAAGTTTCGTTCACTGATCATGGGAAAAATAAAAAAAAAATTCTATTGTACTTTTGTTGCAATAGAGCCGCCAAGTTGCGTGGTGACGTCACACTCTGCATGTTCGCTCATGCAGTAGACGCCTGAGAGGCATTGCGCGGCGTCCCGCAACAGCCAGAGTTGCCACAAATATATTTTCGCGCTATTTATTTACAATGTCTAGGCGCATTTTATCCATTTATTTTGCACTAAATTTGTTTCAAATAATGTTTGAACATATTTTGTATCAATAATTGTTGCATATTTGAGTATACACAGGCGCACACATCTGTTTTCAATTACGGCAGTATAATATGTCATTACAGTCTATTATATTGTATGTTCTGCTTATATTTGTATATATTTACACACACGCACTCGGTAACTGCTTATATGTTTACATATTTACACACTCGCACACGCTGTACACACTTTGCAGCACACTTAGAAGTTTTCTAGACTGTGGTAGTCATTGAAGCACTTGACAGCACATAATGGGATACCACACGTTTCACACCATGTTTGTACAAGCTTCCGTTTCTTGTCTCTACGTGTCGTTGTTTTACACACCAAGCAATCACGTTGGCCTATTGGACGCGTCTTAGCTGGTGGCAAATACTCGAGTCTGTGAGCTAGGAAGCCTTCAGTGTGAGCGAGGCGTGGAGTACCAGCATGCTGCAACAGTGGGTTTATGATGGGCCGCTGAATCCCTGGGACATCTTTTGCAAACTTTCCTAATAACTGTATTGCAGCATCAAATACAAAGTCACGGAAAGTGGGCTTACGTCCAGTCCTCACAAGGTACATGTTGAAACAGTTCAGCATGCTCATGTCCACAAGATGGAAGAACACTTTTTTCGTCCACCTACATGTCTTCCGCACACACTCTGCAGTGCCAATCATCATGTCTGATTTATCAATCAACCGCATGTTGATATTATAGTCTAAAACACAGTCTGGCTTATATAGTGGTGCGTTTGTTTTATGGCTCACTTTCCCACTGTTCACCATTGTTCCATCATGAATTGTTGTCAACAAGTTCACCTCTCGTTTGTCTTTCCACCGAACTGACAGAATGTTATCACATTTCCTTCTCTGACACTCACCAACTGCAATGTCGGTGTCAAACACAGGCATTTCCCTTCGTTGTGGCTTTACTGTACCAACCAATCCGGTTCTATTTTCTAGCAAGAACCGAGCTAGCAAGGGACTTGTATAGTAATTATCCGTGTATAAAATGTGTCCCTTGTTCATCCACGGAGCCATGATGGTCTTCACTACACTACCCGAGAATCCATGTTCGTCGTTACCGGGAATGTCTACATCACTAGCCGAGTACAAAATCATGTGTAACACGTATCCTGTCTCACAATCACAAAGAACAAAAATTTCAGGCCAAATCGGTTTCGTTTTGAGGGAATGTACTGTTTGAATGGAACACGTCCCTTGAAAAGTACAAGAGATTCATCAACCACCAGCTTCTGTGCTGGTACGTAAAAATCTCTGAATTTTCCAATAACATCGTTCATGTAGTGCCTCACTCGCCACAGTCTATCATCAGGTGTTCGGTCCTGAACACTTCCAAAATGTAGACACCTGAGGAGTATCTGAAACCTGTCTCGTGACATATATTTACCGAATAAAGGTGTTGGCACTGTATGGTCCTTGCTCCAATAGTCACTTATTGCATGTTTGTGACAGTGCTTCATCAACAGAGTGCCAAAAACACGTACATTTCCGCAACTGTGGTATTTTTCCAACGCTGCAGTCGGGAAAATTCTGTGATTTCCCTCTCAATCAGGTAAGCAGCATGCAGGTTCGTTTGGTGTACAATGTATTCCATGAGTGGTTCATCATAGAATGCTGTAAAATATTCCATCTCAGCCATGTCCTCACCTTGATTAGGGAAAAGGTTTGTAATCCCTACATCTTTATCGTCAAAGTGAGGAATATTTGGAATAAAATCTTCACCATCACTCCACTCAAGTACACCAGGCGTCCTGCGAGATGCAGATGAAAGACGGCGAGGAAGCGATGCATACCGGCGACCAGGAGCTGAATACCGTCTGCGAGAAGCACGGCGGCTACGTGCACGTGAGGTGGGTGCACGTAAGGTGGGTTCTGGTGAGGTGGATGCACGTGAGGTGGATGCAGGTGAGGTGGGTGCACGTGAGGTGGATGCACGTGAGGTGGGTGCACGTGAGGTGGATGCACGTGAGGTGGATGCACGTGAGGTGGATGCACGTGAACACGAGGGTCTTGGTCCCTCATGTGGTGCCATGCGGTAGCGCTTGGCTGGGCGAGATGCTGCTGACGCGACAATTTCTCGCCCAGTTACACCACTGGTACCAGCCACAGGCTCAATAAAACTGTGATCTGAGTCACTAAACCCAGAAAAGGAGTCACCTCCCTCTGACTCGTCACCCTCAAACAGATAATATCCACAGGAACTGTGAGGTCGTGGTAGAATTGGGGTAGAAACTGGGCGAGGAGGCATGGGTGAGCGTAGAGGCCTCGCCTTGGCATGGCGAGAATTCTCACTCTCACTGCTGCTGCTACTATCACCCGACAACTGTGTATAATCCTCGTCGTTGTCTGAATCATCAAACACACTTTCCTCACCTTCAGAAAATAATTCGTGGGCTATTTGCTCTGGGGTGAGGGATTGAGTGGTGCGTGCCCGTGAGGCGTTTGACCGTGCGCTCGCCATGGTGACTCTCGCTAAACTGAGGCCTCCCACGCCTTCGGAGCGTGAGCGGGAATTTTTTCAAAATGGCCGCTGTTTACTATAGCCCGTGGGCAGCGTATGGGAACCCCAGATACCCGGCGGGACATTCAAATCGTGCGCGGTACCCATACACGTCATTTGAAGTGAAGCGCAGTTTACTGGTAAAACGCCTAGCACATCATATGAAGTGATGCGCACTTTAAGGGTTAA
>WNGS01161410.1:33379-43573 GCA_020271785.1 Procambarus virginalis | reverse complement strand
GTGTATATATATATATATATATATATATATATATATATATATATATATATATATATATATATATATATACATACACACACACACACACCAAAACCTGGCTAATAGTGTACGATTTCGAATCACATTCGTGAGACTCTTCTCACTTGATAAGAAGGTGAGAACCTTCACCAATGTTCACCTAGCATAATATTTTTTTTATAGTTGCCGCCAGAGGCGGCTAGTTTTTTGTGCACCCCCATACTCATCCTGTGAGCGGTAACGCAAAAAGCATTACAGAGGGCACAAAAGGTCTCCATTAGACCTCATCTTAGATTATTTCATAATAATTTCATCTATCTTTCACACCTTATAGTTACAATGTCAGGTATGGGAGCTGGTCGGCCAAGCGGACAGCACGCTGGACAATTGATCCTGTGGTCCTGGGTTCGATCCAAGGTGCCGGCGAGAAACAATGGGCAAATTTCTTTCACCCTATGCCCCTTGTTACCTAGCAGTAAATAGGTACCTGGGGTTAGTCAGCTGCTATGGGCTGCTTCCTGGGGGGGGGGGGGTGGTGCGGACATGGACCTGGGCCGAGGACGGGGACTACTAAAGCCCCGAAATCATCTCAAGATAACCTCAAGATAGTTACAGAGAAAGTGCTATTTCAAGAGCTATATATTTACAGTGAGTCATTATATATTAATGGCAGGTCTTATCGCTAATACATAATAGTTTGACCAATGGATATATTACAGTCATAGGGTAGCATCTGTTTATTATTAGTCTTCACAATACACTACTTGTTTCTTAATCTCATATGTTGTTTATCTACTGGGAGCGAAATATGGATGTAGTGCAAGGATTTCAGGTAATTATCCATGGTAATAAAATAGGCTGCCATTTCATACAGAGTGAGCTCAGATTTATCTCAACAGTGGTACCTCGGTTTAAGAGTTTAATCCGTTCCTGGAGACAGCTCGTATTCCGAAAACTCGTATTCCGAAGCTAATTTCCCCATAAGAAATAATGGGAAATGAATTAATCCGTTCCTGACTACCCCAAAAACCCCACATCAAACTAAATTTTTATACCTAATTCATCTAAATAAACCTACAAAACTATGTTCAAGTTATTACTTACCTTGCTGTTGAATGCTGTAGGCGTATGGAAGATGGTGAGGAGGGGGGAGGAGAGAGGAGTTACTGTTTGGAAGGGGAGTCCCCTTCCATTATCACATCAGGCAGTGAGGACCTTTCTGGTGTGCACTCCCTGGCACGTTTTATCTGAGTGCCACTAGGTCCTGGTTGTGGCTCACTGCTCGATTTTCTCACCACAAATCTGTCCATGGAAGCTTGCTTTTCCCTTCTTCGCAAGCTGTCTCTGTAGTAAGGCATCACATTGTCATTGAAAAGATTAAGGCAACGGCCTACTACAGCTTTCTCTGGGTGAGTCTTTTCAATAATTGTTTGAATCTCTTCCCACATCTGACACACCTTCCTAATTTCTGCAGAAGGGACATTCGCTACTGCCTCATCCTCCTCCACTGTAGAATCATCAGCTGCGTTGTCTTGCTGTTCCTGTTGAAGGGCTTGGAGTTCTTCGTGGTCAGTTCTTCGTTGTGTTCTTCCACCAACTCCTCCACATCATCACATCCAATTCCAAGCCCATTTGCCGGCCCAGAGTAACAATTTCCTCAACAATAGGCGCATCATTTACAGGCTCAAACCCCTCAAAGTCTAGTTCTCTCACACATTCAGGCCACAATTTTCTCCAGCCAGAGATCAGGGTTCTTTGAGTCACTTCTTGCCAGGCTTTGTCAACGAGTTTTAAAGCACTACAAATGTTAAAATGGTGTTTCCAGAACTCTTTGAGGGTGAGGTTTGTGGCTTCAGTCACTTCAAAACATTCCGGAAAAGTGCCCTTTCATAAAGTTTCTTAAAATTCGCTATGATTTTCTGGTCCATAGGCTGAATTAGAGGAGTGGTGTTAGGAGGAAGGAATTTACTGTGAGGAATTTATGTATCTGGGCAACAAATCATCTTCCAAGCCTGGAGGATGAGCAGGAGCATTGTCGAGGAGAAGCACGGCTTTGAGTGGCAAATGTTTCTCCTGCAGATATTTTTCTATGGCAGGGCACACCACTTCATTCACCCACTCCGAAAAATAAGCCTAGTCACCCATGCTTTTTTATTAGCCTTCCACATCACACACAATGGGTTTTCTGCACTTTATACTGTTTGAAAACCCTTGGATTTTCAGAATGATACACTAGCAAGGGTTTAATTTTCAAATCGCCACTCGCATTTGAACACAGCACAAGCGTAAACCTATCTTTCATAGGCTTGTGTCCGGGCAAGGATTTTTCCTCCTTGGTAATGTATGTCCTCTTAGGCATTCTTTTCCAAAACAGTCCTGTTTCGTCACAATTAAACACTTGTTGCGGTAGGTATCCCTCAGCCTCTGCAAACTCTTTAAATTCCTCAATAAATCGTCCAGCGGCTGGTTTGTCTGAGCTGGCTGCCTCCCCATGCCTTGTAACACTATGGATACCACTTCTTTTTCTAAATTTTTCAAACCAGCCCCTGCTTGCCTCAAACTCTTTTGTCTCTGCATCACTCGTTGCAGGGGTTTTCTTTAAAAGGTCTTCGTGCAATACCCTGGCTTTCTCACAAATGATGGCCTCCGAAACACTATCACCCCTTAATTCCTTGTCGTGTATCCAAATTAATAACAACTTTTCCACTTCTTCAAGTATTTGTGGTCTTTGTTTCGTCATTGTTCTTACTCCTTTTGCCACTTTAGCACTCATAATCCCATTTTTCTTCTTAAGTATAGTGCATATTGTTGATGTGGCTTTGTTGTACTGCCTACAAAGTTCAACAACACGTGTACCATTCTCATTCTTCCGAATGATCTCTTGTTTCTGCTCTATTGTCATCCTCACATGGGCTTTCTGGCTTTGATCCTTGCCACTGGCTTTCTTGGGACCCATGGTGAGATATATAGTAACAAATTGTATAGTCAAATGACCAAAAATCCAACAAAACACTGAAAATCCGGGTGAAGAATTGATGTGGGATAGTCACTGGGCGCGAGACAATGGTAAACTGAGGGGCGGAGGGGCGACGAACCACGCGCTAGGTCGGCCTGAACGCGTATCAACAAACTCGCGTTCCGAGGTAACCCTCGCCTTCCGAGACAAATTTTCCGAGGAAATCCTGCTCGTATTCCGAAAAACTCACATACAGGGACACTCGTATTCCGAGGTGCCATTGTATAGATATCACGTCCGTGACGGGAAAAAACATGCTTTTCTGAGGGGAGCCCCGTTGTCTCCCTGGAGCTTATCCAGGCTGATATGCTAATGTCAGACTTTGGCATCAGTCATGTGGATGGAGTTCTGTGGGCATACCGGGAACCACGAGCCAGAACCTTGCCCCCCTCACAGAGGTACGAGAAGCAGTGGCCTATAAATATCCCTGTGTGGTTGGAAGCATTCTATGTCTGCCATCGACCGGGTTAGGCACACAGAAAGGTAGGCATCCCAAAACAAACCCCTATTCTGGTGAAAATTGCTACCAGAAGCCAAACAAGTGGAGAGGACTCCATAAAAAGAAACAAGCAAATGAGCATGACGTCACACGTCGCCGCGCTGCTGTCTGCGCAGCTCCCCCTTACCCGGGAGGGGAAGGGGAGTCCCAGACCCTCGCGCTGGCTATCCACCCTTCAGTTCTAAGGCTGATGCTAGAGGCAGAGGTCGTGTGCTCTGGCTCCAGTGATTTTCAACACTGTGCTTAGTGTGTGGTGGCTGTCTTCCAGGGGTGCAAGAGCCAGGAGTTATTCTACAGTACTCGGGCTGCATGTGCCTAGAGTTCCCTTCCCTAGGTAATTACCTAAGTGTAATTACCTAAGTATAGTTACAGGATGAGAGCTACGCTCGTGGTGTCCCGTCTTCCCAACACTCATTGTCATATAACGCTTTGAAACTACTGAGGTGCCCTGTAAGTACTGCCCTTGAGGCTTGGAGTTACCTTCCACAAGTTCCTTGGGTCCTGCCTCTGCTAGGCGGACCCAAGGAATCCCTTGCTCGGTTTTTCAGCTGCCCTTTGGGTGCTTAGGTGTTTTGTCTCCCTTGTTTACCTTAGGGTAAGAGGCAGTTTGCACTGGTATGGAGCGCAGGGTGCTGCGCAGCTTGTTTTCATCATTCATAGCGGCCGGCTCTGTTCCTTTGGGTACGTTGTCTTCTTGCGGGGTTTTGTTTTTCTTTTTGTTTGTGCCTTGGGGGGAGGGGGGTGTGCCTTGCTTGCCCCTTGGTATCTGACCTAATACAGTTTCTTCTGGTGTTGCCCCCTGCTAGGTCCCCATAAGTGTTCACGTCCCAGAGGTTCAGTTTTTAGAAAGTTGTTTGGTAGAAATTCGGTGTTTGCCGAAATAGAGGGAATACAGAGAACATATACAGCACGTATAGACGCGATAAAGCACCTAAATTATTGGGATCGTCTCAAAGCTCTCCAAATGTACTCACTAGAAAGAAGACGAGAGAGATATCAAATAATATACACCTGGAAGATACTGGAGGGCCAGGTCCCAAATCTACACAGAAGCCGCCAGGACATAAGTAGAAATGAATTCTCCTAAAAGAAGCCCCGGCCAGAGGCCGAAAGCCGCCAAGGAATAGGCGAATAGAATTTCCTAAAATAACACCCAGGCCAGAGGCAGACTTAAGGTAGGTACCTTATCTAGTAGAATGGCGAGTAAATGTCCAGATTAGTGAAAGCATGTCGGACAGCGGAACAGATTGGGGGACGGGCGCTGCACCCCCCAACCCATCCCAGTGAAACGGAGAGGAAGACGTACGGAAACATACGACTGACGTAGTCAGAACCGAGGTGAACTGGCAGCCAGCAGAAAGGGGGATGAGGGTGGGCGCTTCTTGAGTCACGGACGGTGATGGGAGCGGAGTGAGAGAGAAACCTCCCCTTCCGCGCTATTTATGCCATCCAGACTGTCCGCACCGCGCCTTGCGGAACGCGGTGCGCAATTGTATTCCTTCCCCATCAGAAATTCCCCCGCCTTTCGTTCAAAAGGCCGTGTCCATTTTCTGATCAGGGGAAGGGAAGACACAAAACAGTATGGGAGTCGGTAAATGTTATTAATACAGTATAATAATTCTGCAGAGTAAGACAGGCTTCTAAGTAGGTCTTAACAAATGTACAACATAGGCCGTGGCAAACTCAAAGTACACGAAACAACTTAAAATGTACATACACCCGCTGTAAAATAAAAGTAATCATGTAGCCTAGTAACAAACTCCGCAGAAAACTAATGGCCTATTGTCTAGAATTAGCAGTGAGGGGAATGTAACAAATCTAAGTAAAACAGTCAGGACACATAAGTGAACAACAACCTAATGGAAACCCTAGCTGGAAATAAACAGGCGCCAGAAAATTACTTATTTTGACTGGGAAAGCCTGATATGAATTTGGAGAAGAAAATAACCCCTGGCCAGAGGCCGAGCCGCCATGGAATAAGGAGAAAGAATTTCCTAAATAATCCCAGGCCAGAGGCCGACTTAAGGTAGGGCTTACTAGTAGAGTGGCAGTAAAGTCAAAGTAGTTGCTGCGGACAGCGGAACAGATTGGGGACGGGCGCTGCACCCCCCCCCCGCAGGGGCCAGCAGGCCGACCCCCCCCCCCCCCGAAGGCGAGTGCCCGCTGGCCGCGAGGGAAACCCCCAGGGTGGCAGAGCAACTATGCTACCGAACTGGGACGGAAAGGAGGAGAGACTGGAGGAGCTCGCATGTCTCCTCGACTTATGCCCCCTGGCCCTTGGTCGACGGTTGGGGAAGGGGGGGGCGGCTGTAGCAGCCGTGTCAGGGTCGGCCTCGTGGTCCCCATGCCCAGAATGCTTGGGTCAGGAGAGGGCATCCGAGCCTGCGCGAAGGCGCCTGAAGCGTCGACCAATCGTCTGCCGAAAGGGGTGGAGGCTGCGTCGCTGTGCCACCCCCCACTTGGCCGGCAGGGTGCTGCCTCTGGGAAATGGAGTCGCCGTCCACATAGAGCCCCCGAGGAGCCCCCGAGGCGGGGGAGGCGAAACGGTGCCGGTTTCGTTGCCTGGCCCAGGCCGGCTTGCGTCCTCACACCAACGCGCTGTTGTCCTCGCACGTCGCCGCCCGAGCCCTCTTCCCTGTTGCAGTTGCTGCTTGATCCGGCTTCTCGCCACTGCGCAAAATGAAAAAGTAAGCATCGGTAGAACTCTACCTGGAACAAGCAGCTTTGCAGGGAAACCCAGCTGCGGCACCAGCAACCGTCCACATATACCAGTAGACAAAAGCAAAGGTAAAGTTAATTGACCACAGTGAGTGAAAATACCGGACAGATAGCCAAAGCTATCATAATAAAACCAATGTAATAAAGCTGTCAGTTAAATAGATTAAGAGAGTAATATTCATGTAAGATTGAACAGTATTATTCATGTTAGTTTGGCTTATATTAAGACCGTATTATTCATTGTATAGTTTGATTATATTAAGACAGTATTAATCGTGTTATAGTTTGGAAGAATTCAAACAAATAATCTCGAAAGTGAAAAGCAAAGTTATTTGAGTATCCCACTAGAAAGGGACACTGCTTTAACACTGCAACAGTATTATTAAGTAAATACGTATTGCTTAAGTAAATTTAAGCTGAACAAATAAAGAGTAACCAGTGATAATCATGGATAACTTGGGTAGATTAAAGCAGGACTATACAAGATATAGGATGGGTAGGATAAACAGTAATAATGCAAGGTATCGTTTGGATGATATAAAACTAATGGTCCATGGGATAGAATGGATAATAAAACAGTACGTATCCATGGAATAGTCGGTCTAGATAAAACAATAATAGTCTCAAACTACAGGGTAGGCGCAGGACGTAGAGCGGTATGTCGGCTTGGGTGGGCTACAACATGTTATCAATTATTTAAGTTTTCCTAAATTAATTAATTACAGTGTTCAGCTTTCAGTTATGCCTTGTATTTACTTACCAATCCAGTTGCAGAGTTAAAGCATTGTACATTGCTGTGGGATACGCAGTTAATTTGTTTCACTTTCGAGACTATTATGTTTTAAATCTAGACCAACTATTCCATGGATAATTACTGTTTTAATTATCGCATTCTATCCCATGGCCATTAGTTTTTAATCTATCCAAACTATACCTTGCATATATTACTGCTTAACCTACCCATCCTATACCTGGTATAGTCCTGCTTTAATCTACCCACGTTATCCATGATTATCACTGTTTACTCTTATTTGTTCAGCTTAAATTTACTTAAGTAATACGTATTTACTTAATAAGTACTGTTGCAGTGTTAAAGCAGTGTCCATTTCTAGGGGGATACTCAAATAATTTTGCTTCTTTCACTTTCGAGATTAATTGTCTGAATTCTTCCAAACTATACAACGATTATACTGTCTTAATATAATCAAACTATACAAGGAATAATACGATCTTAATAACCAAACTAACATGAATAATACTGTTCAATCTTACATGAATATTTCTCTCTTAATCTATTTAACTGACAGCTTCATTACATTGGTTTTATTATGATAGCTTTGGCTATCTGTCCGGTATTTTCACTCACTATGGTCAATTAACTTTACCTTTGCTTTGTCTACTGGTGGATGTGACGGTTGCTGGTGCGGCAGCTGGCTTTCCCTGCCTGCTTTTTCCTGTTAGTCCTACCGATGCTTACTTTTTCATTTTGCGCAGTGGCGAGAAGCCGGATCACGCAGCAGCTGCAACACGACGGAAGAGGGCTCGGGCGACGGCGTGCGAGGACAACAGCGCAGTGGTGTGAGGACGCAGCCGGGCTGGGCCAGGACTGAAACCCGCCCGTTTTCGCCTCCCCTTCCATGGAGACCTCCTCGGGGGGCTCTGATGTGGACGCGGCGACTACATTCCCAGACGCCCCCTGCCGGCAAAGCGGGGGGTGGCACGGCGACGCAGCCTCCACCCCCCCTTTCGGCAGACGATTCGACGACGCTTCAGGCGCCCATCGCGCAGGCTCGGATGCCATCTCATGTCACAAGCCTTCTGGGCATGGGGACCACCGATGCACGACCCTGCCACGGCTGCTACCAGCCGCCCCCCCCTTCCCACAACCGTCGACCAAGGTTCAGGGGGCATAAGTCGAGGAGACGTGCGAGCTCCTCCCAGTCTGTCCTCCTTCCTTCCCAGTTCGGTAGCATAGTTGCTCTTCCACCTTGGGGTTTTTCCCTCGCGGGCCAGCGGGCAATCGGCCCCTTCGGGGGGGGGGGGGGGGGGGGTGTCCCGGCCTGCTGGCCCCTGCGGGGGTGGGGGGTGCAGCGCTCGTCCCCCATCTGTTCCGCTGTCCGCAGGTACTACTTTGACTTTACTGCCGTTCTACTAGTAAGCCCTACCTTAAGTCGGCCTCTGGCCTGGGGATATTTAGGAAATTCTTTCTCCTTATTCCTTGGCGGCTCGGCCTCTTGGCCTGGGGTTATTTTCTTCTCCAAATTCATATCAGGCTTTCCCAGTCTCTATGTAATTTTTTGCCGCCTGTTTATTTCCAGTTAGGGTTTCCATTATGTTATGTTGTTCACTTATGGTGTCCTGACTGTTATACTTTGATTTGTTACATTCGCCTCACTGCTATTCTAGACAATAGGCCATTAGTTTTCTGGCAGAGTTTGTTATAGGCTACAAGATTACTTTTATTTACAGCGGGTGTATTACATTTTAAGTTTTTTCGTGTACTTTTGAGTTAGCCACGGCTAGGTTGTACATTTGTTAAAGACCTACTTAGAAGCCCTTGTCTTACTCTCAGAATTATTTATACTGTATAATAAATTTACGCCCCATACTTTTGTGTCTTCCTTCCCGCTATGCAGAAAAAAAGTTTCTGTAGGGCTTCTGTGCAAGGATTAGTATGAGTTAGCCTAAGCGTTTTTATACCAATTGACAGTTAATTTCAGTAACACGATCAACAACGCTCAGAATATTAAGTTCCTTACATCATATTAAGTATCTTTGTGGTACGAGGGCACCCAAGGATTATCCTCAGGCTTCGTTCTGCAATTTTTCAAGCCCTCCAAGCTTTCGTTTCAGGCATCAAAACAAGCAGAGGTGCAGCATAATCCACTAAAGATCTGATGTATCAAGGTACATCATTTTGACATTCTGACATTGGCAACATAGCCTGAGTGATAACCTGCAACAGCCTTGAGAGCTCTGAGCCTTTTTTATACTGACGACAGAGTCTGAATACAAAGGACCATACAGTGGCACCTCAAGGCCAAGGTATTAATCTGTTTACATAGTCAAGCTGGGAGCCATCAGACAGTTGCATCTTCCGAACAGCTCCCCCCTGCCTGGTGGGCGCGTCGATTTAGTATCTTTGTTTTTGATGAATCGCATCTGGTTTTGATGATGGAATTGACGCAGGCAGTAAGAAGTTGCTGTCTTTTTTAATGCTGTCTTAATTTCTTAACTGTACTTGTATTGTGGTCGATCTCGAACCCATTGTTGATGTGACGACTTATACTGAATTTTGAAACTAGCTCATCAAATTTGTAACTTGCTTAGCTAAATGAATTGTGGGGTTCAGCCCCTGAGCCCATTAGTGCCTCTGTAACCCTTTCCACTACCGCCCACAAGATGGGTATAGGGTGCATAAAAATGAACTAAAACTAACTATAATGATCAGTTAATTTTTTTCCCTATATAATAAATATATATATATATAATATATATATATATATATATATTATATATATATATATATATATATATTATATATATATATATAATTTCAAGTTTAATTACAGATTATATTAAATGGACTGATATAATTATTAAATACTGCAGAATATAAATGGGAATATTCATGCAGGCGTGAATGCATTCTTTCCATCTGCTAAACGTCAAAACATGGCGAGTGTCAACACTGAGAAATGTTTCTCTGTTGCCTTGAAACTGGTAAAGGAAGGTGGGAATGTGAGTATTGTGGCATGACACGCCTAGATACATATCCAGGGTTTAGGCAGGCTGTCAGTCACCATAATGATACCTGAGCTGTGTGTGGGCGAGCCGGGCGGCTCCTGGGTGGCTCCTGGCCCCCCACCAGCTCCTCAGCCTTCCCAACCTTAGGTCAGGCTGGATTTGGATAAAGTTAATTAAGATAGAGGATAAGATAGAC
>WNGS01161410.1:0-24839 GCA_020271785.1 Procambarus virginalis | reverse complement strand
AAGATAGATTGGGATAGGATAAAGATACGTTAGGATAAGATAATGATAAGGTAAGTTAAAGATAGGATAGATTTACTCTGGTTAGACTAACTTCGCTTTAAGAGTAATGATGACAAACCACTATTAAACTTAAGGACCTTTTTTGTGACCTACTCATTAGGTCTGATCAGTTACTGGAGTATGGACAGCTGCTTCTTTGGTTAGGGAAGCCACACTAAGCCTTGGCTAGTAGGATTCCCGTTAATGATAACGCTATACAATATTCCAGTCTCATGGGTTTGTCAAGTCTGTACATTCTGAGAGTGAACCCTGTACAAGGAATTGACCAGTAGATAAGGTCATTATTTCCTAGTGCAAGCTTCTTCCGGTTGCCAGGTTGAGTCTAGCTAATGAGTTAGGTTATACTGTTGGGGTAAGATTAGTCTTGATTATGTTAAGGTTAGGCCTGGTTATGTTGTTGCTACATAGTCTCCCTGGCTTGGTACCTTTTGATAATTACTTTCTTGGTTATGTTGTTTGATAGCCTCATTCAGCCGTGAGGGCCCCTTAAAGATTGTGTTAAAATAATCACTGCTCTGCATTAAAATACGACACACCCATGATGCGCCAAAATAAATTCTTTTGAAAAAATTATTTTATCGTATATTGTTAAAATGCAGTCTCTGATCACTGGAAACTAAATTTTTTTTTATTGTATGTGACATACTTTAGCTGCAATGGAGCTGGGAAGTTGAGCATATTATGGGCTCTGAGCGATGGAGCACTTGGGTCAGTCGGACCCGCCTCCCCGTGGGGCGGCAGTTGCACCGAATATAATGTTTCACAATTATTTTGATGTTTCCTATTCATTTCTTCTGTTTTTTTTTGCTGTAATATTATTCAAAAGTGTGTAATTTGTGAAATTTATCTAGTTCAATGTGTGGAACATCACTATGCTCAAAATTATGGGGCTCATATACGTGACATGTATACAGTATTATATCTACGATCAATCAAACAGCTTTTTGCTGTTATTACACTATATACACACACACATTGTATATATCTATCAACATGTGTGTTGACCATAGTGAACCACATAGTTGGTATGGTGAGCCCAAAAAAACAAGAGTGGGCTGCCACACCCAGCCAGCCCTCCCTCACTCCTTCAGCACCTAACTTGCCATCATTACTCTCCCACAATACTGTTTGTGGTGTTATTACACTATATACACACATTTTATATAAATATCTACATGTTTTATTCACCATAACTGTACAAGTTACAAACCCAGAATGTGGAATGACCTTCCCAGTCATGTAAAGACTGTACCTCTCCCAACCAGTTTAAGATAAAAACTAAGCACTACTTAATTAACTCCCTGTAACCTACCTTACCCCTAAATGTCAACACATGTCTGCTATTTAAACAATGCTGTTTGTCGACCAAATTGTATATTGCTATTTTTATGCCATGTTCCCCCTTTTTTATTTTTATATTTTCTCAACACAATTTATACTTTAATCTCAATTAGTATTAAGTTTTAGTCTTTAGTGTTTTTCCTACCCGAAACGCTCTGCGTAATAGTGGCTTTAGGCATTGTATGTACTACCTCTATCTATAAATCCATCAATGTTTGTATCACACCTTGTATGTATGTACTTTACCTGAATAACATTTGAATTTGAAGTAAGCTCGTATGGTGTTCAAATGCATAGTGTTCAAATTGCACTGCATGACAAGTCACTCAGCAGACAGCCTCCCTCACTCCCTCACCTAAATTGCTTCTCCCAACATGACTTTTACTGATATTACACTCTATACACATGTTATATATAAGTATCAACATTGTGTTCACCATAGTGAACCACAAAGCTGGTATGATGATTCCAGAAAATAACATGTTGCCACACACCAGCCACCAGCCAACGCCACCTCTCTCTCCTCCTTCACCAACAGTACTCCTCCTACCGCTACTTCTCACCACAATCCTGCTATTATCAGAATCCTGGTCACTAAATCAAGTAAATGAATAATTTTCATATGTATATTTTGTTAATCCTTGTGTTACTCAGGGCTAATTTGCATTTGTCATCCACAGGCGCATACCAAAAAATAAAAATAATTTTTTCTTCTAAACCTGTTAATTTGTGTTCTTTGATCACGGGGAAAATAATATAAAAATCGTAAGTGGCATATATTGCCTGCTATAGGGCGGAAAAGTCTGGCCAAAAACAGGCGCTGACTCAGGTGCCTCCCCAGGCGGTCTGTTGCTCCCAGCTGTCAGGCAGGAGTGGCCACAAAGAGATAATTACCTAATTATTTCAATGTCTCTTGATTAATTTTTCGTAGTTTTTTTGCTGTAAAAAAATCAATAGTGTATAGTGTGATATATTTATATAATAAAATGAGTGAATTATCGCTGTACTCATAATTATGGTGTGCATATTGTTCATTCAAATATTATGTTCATCAAACAGTGAACAAATACTCTGTCGGCTATTACACTATATACGCAGATTATATATAAGTATCTGCATGTTTTGTTCACCATAACGAACCACTAAGTTGGTATTATGAGTCAAAAAGCAACGGGGAGTGACCACCACACACCAGCCAGCCACTCGCTGTCACTCACTCCCTCAACACCTCACTTGCCCACATTCTCCTCCCACCATACTGTTTTTGATTTTATTCACTATATACATACATTATATATAAGTATCTACATTCGTGGTCACCATAACGAACCACTAAATTGGTATGCTGAGTGGCAGTGACAGCCAGTGGCAGCCAGTGGCAGTGGCAGCCAGTGGCAGTGACAGCCAGTGGCAGTGGTAGCCAGTGGCAGTGACAGCCTGCCACTGGCTGCCACTTCCTACCTCCCTCAACTCACCTGACTCGCCCACATTCTCCTCCCACAATACTGTTTTTGCTTTTATTCACTATACACAGTGGCACCTCGACTTACGATTGCCCCTACTTACGATAATTTCGAGTCACAATGTAAATTTCATCGAAAAATGTGACTCGACATCTTATGGTGTCTTCGACTTACGATATTTGTTGGTACACGTTCGGGGTCGACCGAGCGCGTGGTTCCCGGTCATGTGGCCGACCTGCCTCAGTTTACTACAGCTGCCCCACTTAGTGACGATCACGCCAATAAGAAATTTCGCTTTTGTGGTGATTTTTTGCATTTTGAACATTAAAGTAATTATTATATATCACGCTATGAGTCCCAGGAAAGTCAGTGGTAAGGCTCAACATTTGAGATCCCATGTAAGGATGACCATAGAACAGAAACAAGAGAACATTCGTAAATATGAAGATGGTGTGCTGGTTTTTGGACTGGCTAGGCAGTACAACAAATCTCAGTCAACGATATCCACCATACTGGCTAAGAAAAAGGACATTATGGGTGCTAAGTGATGCATCATTACAGACAAATGTTAAAACGAAGGGAAGAACAAATGTCTCTTGACAAATTTGTAGTGAGACAAGCAAGCACTGAGCCACAACCAGGTCCTAGTGGTATTCAGGCAAATCGTAGGAGAGAGAGTACCCCAGAGAAAAAACATCACTGCCTGATGTGATAATGGAAGGGGACTTCCTCTTCCAAACAATAACAACTCTCCTCCTCCCCCCTCATCACCATCTTCCATATGCCATCAAGAGCCCTCCATAAAGTTAAGATAAACTTAGGTACTGTATTGTATTTAGAAAAAAACATTGTATTCAGTATAAAATGTATTTGTATGTTAATATTTTGGAGGGTGGGGAACGGATTAATTCAAATCCCTTTATTTCTTATGGGAAAAATCGCTTCGACTTACGATATTTCGACTTACGATCCGTCTCTAGGAACGGATTAGCATCGTAAGTCGAGGCCCCATTGTACAGACGTTATATATAAGTATCTACAAGTTTTGTTCACCACAGCTGTACAACTAAGCTGATTTAGTTAGATCAGCACTAAGAGACGTCGCTACACACAGTCAGCTGATGGATGCCTCCCTCACACATTCAAGGTCAGACGCACTAAAATTTCACTCCCAACAGTACTGTTTGTGGTGTTACTACCCTATATACAGACGTTATATATAAGTATCTACATTCGTGTTCACCGTAACGAACCACTAAGTTGGTATGCTGAGTGGCAGTGGCAGACAGTGGCAGCCCGCCACTGTCTGTCACTTCCTCCCTCCCTCACCTCACCTGACTCGCTACCATTCTCCTCCCACCATACTGTTTTTGCTTTTATATACAGACGTTATATATAAGTATCTGCATGTTTTGTTCACCATAGAGAACAACTTAAGCTGGTATAGTGAGTCCAGACAGTAAAAGGTGGTCACACACAGTCAGCAGACAACGCTACCTCCCTCCCCCACCAAGATTACTCCTCCCACTACAGCGCTAATTGTCACAACAATCCTGCTATTATCAGAATCCTGGTCATTTTTATCACAGTCAGGGATCTTCTGTAATACTATCATCGCTAAATAATAGCATGTACATATATATTATGGCATTTTTAGGCGATGCTGTGGTCACAAGCTCAACAGCAGTGCTGTGAGCTCATGCTACGTGCATCAGCCTTGATGGCTCAATCACTACTGAGGCCCTAACACCCGGGAATGTGGCCCACGATTTATTTTTTAAATGGCGTCTGTTTACAAGAGCCCTGATGAAGGTGTGGTGAACCCCGTGTATCCGCAGGCCGTTTAAATCTTGCATAGTACTCCATCGCGTCATATGATGCGATGCGCAATTTATTGCAAGATACTAAACCCTGCATATGACGTGTTGCGCAGTTTAAGGGTTAAGGAACATGAAAAATCGTTTGAAGAATTTTAGATGGGGCTCAACCTCTGCTGACCCTGATGCAGACCCTGATGCAGAAGGTGAAGACCTCCTGGAATTTCTTATTCAGTTCCTCACACACTTCCTTGTCGTTCGTAGTGGCTCCTTCTGCCCCTATCCTTATATTCATTACCTGCAGTTTTTCTCCTGATGTGGCTGTGCAGCAATTTATGTCGAGTCTTTGCCTTGCTTGCGATGTCATTTTCGTATTGTCTTTCTGCTTCTCTTCTCATCCTGACATATTCATTCCTGGCACTGGTATCTTTCTCTGCTCTCAAGTGTCCTGTTATTCCTATAGTTTCTCCATGCCCTTTTACTTTGCTGCTTAGCTAGCCTACATCTCTGATTAACCCTTAAAGTGCTCATCACTTCATATGAAGTGCTAGGCGTTTTACCAGTCGACTGCTCTTCACTTCATATGAAGTGTTGGAGCACTACGCAAGATTTAAACGGCCCGCGGATACACGGGGTTCACCACACCTTCATCAGGGCTCTTGTAAACAGACGCCATTTTAAAAAAATTGTGGGCCAAACTCCCGGGTGTTAGGGGCCTCAGTATCGCGTAAGCTACCAAGCCTGACGCACGCAGCATGAGCTCACAGCACTGCTGTTCAGCTTGTGACCACAGCATCGCCTAAAAATGCCATAATATACTTGTTCATGCTATTATGTAGCGATGATATTATTACAGAAGACCCCTGACTGTGATACAAGTGACCAGGGTTCTGATAATAGCAGGATTGCGATGATATTTAGCGCTGTGCGCCATGGAGGGAGGAGTAATGCTGTGGGAGGGAGGGTGGTGGTGATGTTTTCTGACTGTGTGTGGCCACCTTTTATTGACTGCACTCAGCATACCAGCTTAGTGGTTCGCTATAGTGAACACAAATGTAGATACTTATATATAACGTGTGTATAGAGGGTATAAACAGCAAGAGAAGGTTTGGAGCCGCCATTTTGGTGAGGGCGGTCTATGGGCACCATACCAGTTTATTTGTACAAGTATGGTGAATAAAACAGGTAGATATTTATTTATAATGTGTGTATATAGCATAATAACACCACGCAGTATTGTTGGAGGAGAAATATTAGTGTGTCTGGCCTTGAGGGAGGCAGCCATCAGCTGACTGTGTTAGGTCCTATGTCTTTGTGACTTTACTCACCATACAAGCTTAGATGTACAGTTATGGTGAACAAAACATGTAGATACTTATATATACCGTCTGTATATAGTGAATTATAGCAAAAACAGTATTGTGGGAGGAGAATGTGGGCGAGTCAGATGACTGGAGGGAGGGCGGGAGTGGCTGGCTGGTACACGGCGGTCACTCCTCGTTACTTTTTGACTCATAATAGCTACTTAGTGGTTCGTTATAGTGAACAAAACATGCAGATACTTATATATAACCTGTGCTTATAGTGTAATAACCGACAAAGTATTTGTTCACTGATTGATGAACATAACTGAATCAACAATATGCATACCATATTTTTGAGTACAGCAATGATTCACTCATTTTATTATATAAATATATCAAACTACACACTATTGAATAATATTACAGCAAAAAAACTATGAAACATCAATCAGAGACATTGAAATAATTAGGTAATTATCTCTTTGTGGCAACTCTGGCCTGACAGCTGGCGAGCAACAGACCGCCTGGGACGCATGCTGAGTCAGCGCCTATAATTTGCCAGACTTCCCCGCCCTATAGCGGGCAATATATGGCACTTACGATTTTTTTATTATTTTTCCCGTGATCAGTGAACACAAGTTAACAGGTTAGGAAGAAAAAATATTTTTTTTTTTTTCAAAATGACATGCGCCTGTGCGGATAGCAGGATATTAGACCCCGAGCATGTTAAGGGTTAAACCATGGGTTTCTCATCTTCATTTCATTGGTTTCCTTTTGGACTGGGACAAACTTGTTTGCTGTTTCCTTGCACTTGTGTGTGATGAAGTCCATCATGTCTTGGGCCATCTTTCCCCTGAGCTCTGTTTCCCATGTTATATCTGTTAGGAATTTTCTTAACTCCTCATAGTTTTCCTTTCGGAATGCCAGTTTTTTGTTTTCAGTACCTCTCCTCGAGTTCAATAACTCTTCCTCAACCAGATACTCAAATGCCAGTACACTGTGGTCGCTCATTCCTACTGGGGCTTCATAGCCAATTTCCCTTATGTCGGAGTCGTTCAGAGTGAAGACTTGGTCGAGTCTCGCTGGTTCATCGTTTCCTCTCATCCTAGTGGGTTCCCTAACATGTTGGCTTAGAAAGTTTCTTGTCACCACCTCCATTAGTTTGGCACTCCATGTATCCTCTCCATGCGATTCCTTTTTCTCCCAGTCTATCTTTCCATGATTGAAGTCTCCCATGATGAGCAGATGGGATCTATTTCTACAGGCAGCAGAGGCTGCCTTCTCAGTTATAGTGTTAACTGCCATGTTGTGTTAGGTTAACTGCATGTTGTTAGGTGCTGGGGTGGGCCTCTGTCCATGTTCAGGTGCCTGCTTTTGGGTTACCCCAGTGTTCGGTTTTGGTGCCGAGTTCCTTAAATTTTTCTTTGTATCTCACTTCAGGCTTCTGTGTTGCACTGTCTGTGGAGGGTGGTGGTGTTCCGGTCCACCAATCCTGCCCTACTGGTTCCTTTTCTTGGGGCGGGTAGCTAGGATTCCGGTCCTGGCTCTGGTTTTTCTTTGTTCCTTTTCCAGAGCATGTGTTTTTGTTTTCCTGCGGTTCACGTCCTGCATAGTTCCCCTCCTGTATACCTTGGGGACGCGTGGATTCGTTTTCCCCTGCTGGAGCTGTGTTGCGCTGCTCCTTTGGGTTGCGGGGTTCGCTGTTTTGCTTCGCGTCTCGCGCTTTCGTTCGTGGTGCTCCTTTTTTTTGTTGGCCTTTGCCTGGGCCGTGGCTCCTCGCCATTAATGGCGTAATGGAAACGCCATTTGGCCTTGTTGGTCCTTCAGGGGTCCTGAGGGGGGGTTCCTCCCGGACGGGGCGTGTCTGCTCGCCTGGGTTGGTTCCTTTTCGGCTCGTTGGGGTTGGGTTCCTGATTTCCCTGGCGGCCATTCCTTCTGGTTTTTGCCTGCCTTGTCAAGACCTGCTGCTTTCCTAGGTTCCGGTCTGTGGGTCTTCCTGCGGCTCTGCCTCTTTTTGCTGATCGGTCCAGCCTTGTTCAGGACTGGTTTGTTCTTCCCCTTGAGTCTTCGTGTCTCGGGGTTTTGTCTTTAGTTTCTCGTCACTTACGTGGGCACTGGTGGCTTTATTGTTGGTCTCCCGCCTGCGTGCTTTGTTTTGGCGGCGGGGTGTAGTTCCAGGCGGTCCTTCCGGTTGTCCTATCACTGTGAAGGGTCCTTCGGTCTCTGATAGGGTTGTTTTGTCTTTCCCTTCGGGGTTGTTCTAGGTCCGTCGTCTGGTACCGTGTACTGTTGCCTCATCTTGGGTGGCGGTGGCGGAGCCACTCCAGCTTGCATTCGGTGTTGCTGTTCCTTCTGTTCCGTTCCGCTTGCTGTCTTCGGCATTATTTCCCCTCCGGCCTGCTCTTGCGTTTCCGGTGCTATCCTGGTTGTTGGCCCAGATGGTCTATTTTCTTTCTTCTCTTCATTTTGGTCCTTGGGTTGCTGCTTGGTTGGTCAGGCCAGGGGGCTTCCTTTGTTGTTTGGTTACGGTTCTTCACGGTTCCCTGCGCGTCTTGGCCTCTGGGGTCGTGGACGCGTTTTGGTTTGACCGGGTTCCCTTCATTCCCTCCTTCCTGTTCTGGGGTTCTGGTCTGCGGGGTTGTCTGCAGGGTCTTTTAGTTTTATCTGTGGTCTTGTTTTTTTTTAGGTTAGGGTGCGTGGCGTCCGCTTCCCGGATCCTTCCCTCTTTTCCTTATCTGTGGTGAAGTAGCTCCAGGGAGCTGACGGGGCTCCCCCCAGAAAAACAGTGTCGAATGTAATGAAACGCCATTTTCTGGATGAGTCCCGGAGGCTCCCCAGCTTACCTCCCTCCCCTCCGGTCGGCGGTGTTTTTCACGTGTTTTGACATCCAGCCTAAGAACTGCTGGTTGGATCGATGGTGCGGATGGTTTGGGGCTCCCCCTTCCCCCTCCCAGGGAGGGGGGATTGCGCAGACGGCGGCGCAGCGACGTCATGACGTCATGATGTTTGATAATTTTGTTTGGGGAGTTCAGCCCACTCCCGGTCGATGGCAGACATAGAATGCTCCCAACCACAAGGGGGGTTTCTATAGGCCATTGCTCCTCGTGCCTCTCTGAGGGGGCCAGGTTCTGGCTCGTGGTCCCCGGTAGGCAAGAACTCCAAGCACTTTGATGCCAGAAAGTTATACATATCCATTCAGCCTGGATAGCTCTGGGGAGCCTCCAGGACTCGTCCAGAAAATGGCATTTCATTACATTCACTGCTGATTTTTGCTGTTATTATACTATATAAACATATTGTATATACCTGTCTACATATGTGTTCACCATTACGAACCACTAAGTTAGTATGGTGAGCCCTAAAAACAAGAGTGGGCTGCCACGTTGAGCCAGCTCTCCCTCGCTCTTTCAACACCTAACCTGCCAACATTACTCCTTCCACAATACTGTTTGTGGTTTTATTACACTACACACACATGTTTTATTACACTATATACACACATAAGTATCTACATGTTTTATTCACCATACCTATACAACTAAGCTGGTATAGTGTCCAAACAGCATAGTGGCCACCATACACTGCATGACAAGTCACACAGCAGCCAGCAGACGACACTAGGAGATGAAGCTACCTCCATCACCAAAATGGCTCCTCCCAACATTCTCCTTTTGCTGTTATTACACTATACACAAGTTATATATAAAATTATCTATATTTGTGTTCACCATAGCAAACCACTAAGATAGTATGGTGAGCCCCAAAAACAAAGTGTGGGCTGCCACATCAAACCAGCCCTCACTCACTCCTTCAACACCTAACTCATCAATATTACTCCTTCCACAATACTGTTTGTGGTGTTATTACACTTTATGCACACGTTATATATAAGTATCTAGATGTTTTATTCACCATAACTGTACAATTAAACTGGTATGGTGTCCAAACAACATAGTGGCAACAAAAAACTGTGTGACAAGTCACACATGTTATGGAATGTGGAATAGGAGAACACAGACCCCACACAACCTATATATTATGTGAGAAATCTTTAAAGAATTCTGATAAAGAAAGAGATCTAGGGGTGATTCTAGATAGAAAACTATCACCTGAGGACCACATAAAGAATATTGTGCGAGGAGCCTATGTCATGCTTTCTAACTTCAGAATTGCTTTAAAATACATGGATGGCGATATACTAAAGAAATTGTTCACGACTTTTGTTAGGCCAAAGCTAGAATATGCAGCGGTTGTGTGGTGCCCATATCTTAAGAAGCACATCAACAAACTGGAAAAGGTGCAAAGACATGCTACTAAGTGGCTCCCAGAACTGAAGGGCAAGAGCTACGAGGAGAGGTTAGAGGCATTAAATATGCCAAAACTAGAAGACAGAAGAATAAGAGGTGATATGATCACTACATACAAAATAGTAACAGGAATTGATAAAATCGATAAGGAAGATTTCCTGAGACCTGGAACTTTAAGAACAAGAGGTCATAGATATAAACTAGCTAAACACAGATGCCGAAGAAATATAAGAAAATTCACTTTCGCAAACAGAGTGGTAGACAGTTGGAACAAGTTAGGGGAGAAGGTGGTGGAGGCCAAGACCGTCAGTAGTTTCAAAGCGTTATATGACAGAGTGCTGGGGAGACGGGACACCACGAGCGTAGCTCTCATCCTGTAACTACACTTAGGTAATTACACTTGGGTAATTACAGGGAATAGCTCAACTGACAGCTGAAGCGTACAAGGTCTGCCTGAAGCACGTGAGGAGGGGCAGAAAAAGGACCACTCTAGAAAGAGAACGCAGACGACTGTACAGGAGAAGGAAAAAAATAACGGAAATGCTTCGGCAGACACAACTATCACAAGCAAGGAAAATAAACCTAAGCAGGGAGATCAAAGAAATAGAACAAACATTGAAGCGATCATATGAGTCTGAGGAAATGGAATTGGAGCAGAAAGCTATACAAGAGATAAAGAAAAATCCTAAATATTTTTTCACATATGCAAAATCAAAATCAAAAACCTCGACCAGTATTGGACCGTTAATTACAAATGAAGGTATGTACACAGAGGACAACAAAGAGATTAGTGAAATTCTAAGAAGCCAGTATGAGGCTATGTTTAGCACACCAATAAACAACATGAAAGTTGATGACCCAGACAGCTTCTTTATGAATGACATTCAAGCTGCAGATAATATAATGGATATTACCACAAACTCGGAAGACTTTGAAAGAGAAATTGACAATATGCCTATGCACTCAGCTCCTGGGCCTGACTCATGGAATTCAATATTCATAAAGAAATGTAAAGTACCAGTAGCGCAAGCACTCTGCGTAATATGGAGAAAGAGCCGAGATACAGGGGAGATACCAGCAGCACTTAAATCTGTAGATATAGCTCCTTTGCACAAGGGGGGGGAGGAAAAGCCTTGGCAAAAAGTTATAGGCCAGTTGCACTAACATCACACACAATAAAAGTGTTTGAAAGAGTGATTAGGAATCAAATTTCTAGTTTTATGGAAAACAATGAGTTGCACAATCCAGGACAACATGGATTTAGAGTTGGAAGATCCTGTCTGTCACAGTTACTCAACCACTATGACAAAATCACAGAAGCCCTAGAAGAAAAGCAAAATGCTGATGTTGTATACACAGACTTTGCAAAGGCGTTCGACAAATGTGACCATGGGGTGATAGCACACAAAATGAGGTCAATGGGAATAACTGGAAAAGTAGGACGCTGGATACTTAATTTCCTGTCCAACAGAACACAAAGAGTAAGTCAATCAAATAAAATCGAGTCCAAGCGCAGTTAAAAGCTCTGTACCTCAAGGTACATTCCTTGCACCGTTACTGTTCCTTATTCTCATATCAGATATAGACAAAAATACACGTCATAGCTTCGTGTCATCTTTCGCAGATGACACAAAAATCAGCATGAAAATTACCTCTGCTGAAGACATTGAAAAATTACAAGCAGATGTCAACAAAGTTTTCGATTGGGCAGCAGAAAATAACATGATGTTTAACAGTGATAAATTTCAGGTACTCAGGTACGGCAAAAATGAGGATCTGAAACATAATATAGGGTACAAAACACAATCGAATCTTCCCATAGTAGAAAAACAGCATGTCAAGGATTTGGGAATAATGATGTCTGACGATCTAACGTTTAGGGAGCATAACCAAGCAAATATTGCGTCAGCCAGAAAAATGATAGGATGGATTACGAGAACTTTCAAATCTAGGGACCCCATCACAATGGTTGTACTCTTCAAGTCACTTGTGTTGTCCCGTCTCGAGTACTCTTCAGTACTCACTTCCCCCTTCAGAGCAGGAGAGATTGCTGAAATAGAGGGAATACAGAGAACATATACGGCACGCATAGATGAGATAAAACACCTAAATTATTGGGATCGTCTCAAAGCTCTCCAAATGTACTCTCTAGAAAGGAGACGAGAGAGATGCCAAATAATATACACATGGAAAATACTGGTGGGCCAGGTCCCAAATCTACACAGTAAAATAACAACGTACTGGAGCAAACGATATGGAAGAAAATGCAAGATTGAACCAGTGAAGAGCAGAGGTGCCATAGGCACAATCAGAGAGCACTGAATAAACATCAGAGGGCCGCGGTTGTTCAACGTCCTCCCAGCGACTATAAGAAATATTGCCGAAACAACCGTGGACATCTTCAAGAGAAAACTGGACTGTTTTCTAAGAGAAGTGCCGGACCAACCGGGCTGTGGTGGGTATGTGGGCCTGCGGGCCGCTCCAAGCAACAGCCTGGTGGGCCAAACTCTCACAAGTCGAGCCTGGCCTCAGGCCGGGCTTGGGGAGTAGAAGAACTCCCAGAACCCCATCAAGCAGGAGTCGGTTCCTTCAGCCGTGCCGTATTGGTCTGACCAGTGGGCTTCCTTCCTTAGTGTTTGCACGACTGCCCCGGCTTTTCCTTGTCAAGCTGGGGCTTTGAGGGTGAGGTTTGGCCCCGGGTCATGCCGTCGAGGTTCCCGGGGTTAGGGAGGGGTTGCCTGGGGGGGCCTCTTCCCCGTTTGCCCCTCTTGGGTCCTTGTACCTTTGGTGAGGGGCTGGCAGTTCCTCAGAGTGGGGTTGTGTGTGGAGTTCCGAAAAAGAGTGGAGTTCCTTCTCTCTGTGTTCCTGTTGTTTTCGGGTATACCCCTCCCTGGGATTGGTTCCGTGTTCCATCGGGTTCGTCGGTCCCGTCGTTTCTGGGGGTGTGTTTCACCCCCTTTTCCTTACTCTTTTCGCTTTTACGTTGCGATACTGTTCTGGAAAAAAAAACATTGAATGTTTGTTCAGGTAAGGTACATTCATATAAGGTGTGAAACACGCGTTGATGGATTTATATATTGCCTTGTACATACAATGCCTAAACCACTTTGTATCATTGTCCCTGCGTGTCCCTTGCTCAGGGGTGCTTGTCATGGTTCTCGTTGGTTCGCGAGTATCTTCGTACCTTCCAATATTATTGGAACGTCTGTTGATTTTCGATGAGGTTTCCCGCTGGTCTTTTGTCGGCCTCGTTGGTTACCTTCCGTCATCTGTTTTCTTTTGCTTCGTTTTCGCCTTGTTTTGTTTTCGTGTCGTCTCTACTTCCATTTTCGGCGTTCTTCGTCTTCATTACGCACGCCTTCCTGGTGTTTGTACGATGTGTGTTTACACTGTGTCTGTACGTTGTGTGTACGATATGTGTGTCCGCCTGGTGTACGAGCCACGCCTCCCGGTGGACAGGTGGTGCGCTCGTACCTCGTGTGCTGGGGCCACGGTGTGCGTTTTGTTTATGGGCGGTAAGCTCGTGTGTTCGCGTCGTTTCTCATGGTTTTTCCACGGCTTCTTGCTTGTTTTCTCCTTCTGGTCGTGGCCCTCTGGATGCTGAGGGTGTTCTGGATATATGTCTGGGGATGTCACTTCCTTCTTCCTCTGCTTCCGGGTGTGGGATGGCTCGGCGTGGCGCTGCTTCCTCTCCCTCTGTCCTGCTCTGTCTTCTGCAGGGCGCTCGCCTCTAGATGTATTTCTTCTTCGACTTCGGAATTTTATTCAGGTAACGGTACATTCCATGCCTACTGCCTCGAGTATGCTTGACTTTTGGGCACACCATTAGCGCTCTCCTGGTATGTTACTTGGCTCGCCTGTGTTGTGGCACTGTCGTGTGTCTGCTCTGCAGGTGCGGTTGTCGTGTCTGGCGCTTCTGTTGGCCATGGGCTGGTTCTCACTTTTTGGTGGGGAGCTGGCCTAGTTGTGCTTGCCGGGGTTGAGCTCTGGCTCTTGGGCCCCGCCTCTCCTGTCAGTTGACAGTTGTGCAGTTTCCTGAGCCTCCTGGGCTCTGTCTTCTCTACGGTTGCCCCTGTGGGTGGAGTCTGCCTCCTCCACATAGCTTCTTAGTGCTTTCTGCTTCCTTTACGCTCTGACATTGATCAGGTTCTTTTTCGTGTCTGTGGCTCCTTTGGGTACTCGGCTTCCTCCTGTGTCCCCTTGTGCATACGACCATACGGACATAAGACCACAGAAACAGCAGAGGGCCTATTGGCCCGTACGAGGCAGCTCCTATTTCTTCCCAACCATTCCTGCTCATATACATGTCCAACCCACGTTTGCACAAATCGTGGGGCCCCACCACCACGTTACGCTGTAATTGGTTCCGCGAATCACTGAACCTGTTACCGTGCTGGTTATTCCTCAAGTCTTTCCTGATTCTACACTTATCCCTTTTATGCCCATTGTTTTGTGTCCAAAACGTGTTGCAAGGGTGGCGTGTGCCTCTGTCCCAGTTCTATTGTTTCGTGAAGATTGGTGACAATAAACACAACCACTCAGAGGCTACATATGTTTTGTTGTGTATACAGTGGTATGTGGGTGTTATTTTGGCGGGCAATGGTGCGAGTTCAGCACACTGGGAGTTGGTACGGTTTCTCGCAAGTGTGTGTTCTAGACCACACTTGCAGGTCGACTAGTTGTTATTCGCTACTCTGCTGCTTCTATGCTCGGGCAATACCTCGCCGTTCTCCAAAGGTTGGCAGGCTTATTAACTGGAAGTTTGGAACGGTTTGAGTTCCATGATTGGTCCTCTGTAGAGCTTTGTTTCTCTCATTAGGCTAATGCGTTTGGAGCAAGTATCTTATTGGGATAATTTGCTCACTCCACCACCCTTGTTCACTGCTCCATCCTTGTTTACTCTTCCCCGCTTGGCGGGATTGAGTCGATGGCTACTAAAAGGGGTGTTTGGTGTGGTGTGTTTGGTCACTTTGCATGGGTCTTCAGTGACTTTTGTTCTTTGTTGTCCTGTGGGGCTCTGCCCCGCATTTTGGCGCTTTTGGTTTTGTTGTCGACACCTGCGTCTTTTTCCTCTCGGGACACTCATTCCTTGCCTAACTTCGGTGCCTGACTGCACCCTGCTGTCCATGAGGTCCATCGGGTATATACGCCCTCCTCTACACATTTTGTGGTTGGTCGTGTGCCTTACTTCCCGGCCGCTCCTTGGGCCGTATTCGGGGTTTTCCTTACCTATTCCCGTTTTTCCTCCTCCCATGCTCCACCTATTTGTGTATCTGGGTCAGTGAATCTGGCCTATCCTGTTGTTTGGTGCTCAGGTGGGCCTCTGTCCATGTTCAGTTCCCTGCTTTTGAACTTCTCCGGTGTTCCGTTTTCGTACCGAGTTCCTGTGATTTTCTGTGCGACTTCCTGCGGGCTTCGGTGTTGCGCTGTCTGTGGGGAGTTGTGGACTTTTGGTCTGCCGCTCCTGCCTTTCTGGTTCCTTTTCTTGGAACTGGGTTTGTTGGGTTTCGGTCCTGGCTCTGGTTTTTCTTTGTTCCTTTTCCGGAACGGGTGTGTTTGCTTTCTTGCGGTTCATGTCCTGGGTAGTTCTCCTCTTGGATGCCTCTGGGACGCGTGCGTCTTTCTTCCCTGCTGCAGCTGGTTATCTTGCTCCTTTGGGTTGCGGGGTCGCAGTTTTTCGATTCGCATTTTGCGCCTTCGTTCGTGGTGCTAGTTTCTCGTCGTTTGTGTCGGCACTGGTGGGTTCCTTATTGGTCTCCCACCTGCATGTTTCGTCTCGGGGGCGGTGTGTGGTTTTCCTGGTGGTCCTTCCGGTTTTCCTATCACTGCGAAGGGTCCTTCGGTCTTTGATAGGGTTGGCTTGTCTTCCCTTCGGGGTTGTTCCGGGTCCGTCGTCTGGGCTCGTGTCCTGTCACCTCGTATTGGGTGGTGCTGGCAGAGCCGCTCCTGCTTGCGTTCGGTGTTGCGGTTCCTTCTGCTCCGTTCCACTTGCTGTCCTGGGCGTTGTTCCCCTCTGGCCTGCTCTTGAGTTCTGATGCCGTCCTGGTAGTTGGCCTGGGTGGTCTATTTTCTTCTCGTTTTGGTCTTTGTGTTGTCTGAGGTCTTGGTTTTTAGATTAGGGCGCGTGGCATCCACCTCCCGGTTCCTTCCCTGTTTTCCTTAGCTGTGGTGAGGTAGCTCCGAGGAGCCGACGGGGCTCCCCCCAGAAAACCAGCGTTGAATGTAATGAAACGCCATTTTCTGGGTGAGTCCCGGAGGCTCCCCAGCATCCCTCCCTCTCTCCGGTCGGCGGCGTTTTTTTGCGTATTTTGACATCCAGCCTAAGAACTGCCAGTTGGATCGCCGGCGTGGAGGGTCTGTGGCTCCCCCTTCCCCCTCCTGGGGAGGGGGGGGGTTGTGCAGACAGTGGCGCAGCGACGTGATGACGTCATGCTAGTTAGATAATTTTGTTTGGGGAGTTCTGTCCACTCGTTCGGCTTTCGGTAGCAATATTTTTACCAGAATAGAAGTTTGTTTTGGGGAGCCTACCTTTCTGGGTGCCTATCCTTGGTCGATGGCAGACATAGAATGCTCCCAACCACATGGGGATTTCTATAGGCTATTGCTCCTCGTGCCTCTCTGAGGGGGCCAGGTTCTGGCTCGTGGTCCCCAGTAGGCAAGAACTCCTAGCACTTTGACTGATGCCAGAAAGTTGTACATATCCATTCAGCCCCGGGGAGCCTCCGGGACTCACCCAGAAAATGGCGTTTCATTACATTCAACGCTGGTTTTTTAAGTGGGGTATGTTTATGAGAGCCTTGAGGAAGCTGATGTAAACCCATGTATATGCAAGATTTTTTAATGTTACGCTATACCTACGAGCACCCTAAACGAGCGCCTGACTGCTGGGTGGACGGCGCTTCGGATTCGTAGTCCTGAGGCTCCGGGTTCGATCCCTGGTGGAGGCAGAAACAAATGGGCAAAAGTTTCTTTCACCCTGATGCCCCTTGTTACCTAGCAGTAAATAGGTACCTGGGAGTTAGACAGCTGCTATGGGCTGCTTCCTGGGGGGGGGGGGGTGTAACAAATAGGAAGCCTGGTCGAGGACCGGGGATACTAAGACCCGAAATCATCTCAAGATAATGCTGAGGAGCCTAGCACACCACTGATCTAGTGCCTCAAGGCGCGTTGCGCAGTAGAGTAGTTAAATGTTGAAGAATCATTTAAGAATCAGAAGTCATGATAAATTTCTCACAGTTCCGCAATCCTGATTCTGATTACGGAAAATGCTCATTTCTCAGATTTTCAATACCAATCTAATTAATCATCCCATCACTAGTTGTTTATGAAGGTATTTTAACTGTACTTCTCTCCTGGTAAGGTAATTGACAGACTTACCTATATGCATTGTGTGGATGTAACCCTTTGTTTTTGTTTTCCTGAGGGAAAGGGGGGTGCTGGACTCACATGTTAAATTAAATCCCTTATTGAACAAATCAGCCTTGCCCCATATAGTTTGTTTAAGCAAGGACACCCTATAGAATCTGAATGTTTTCCTCATCAACGCTTTGCTTATGCCATTAAGAAACGAAGAATGTTGAGATAAAGAGCTCAGTTAGTGGACTAGTAACAGAATCAGACAAGGCAGTAGAAAAGCTGCTGATTACAGGATTGTCTAAAGCCTTCACAGGCCACAAGTTAGTATGAATTTTCTTTGTATGCTTTCTTTCATGTCTGTGACTTGTACTGGAAAACACAGATATAAGGATAGCCTTTCTAATGTGTTAACCTCTCGCCTTCACACCTGTTATTCCTTACCAACCCTTGGTGTACGGAAATTTGTTTTTGTCATTTACATATTGTTAAATGCTTTTAATATTAAAAAACAAAATTGAATTGAATACTTTGGCCCATGATAGAGTGAGAGACTCAATTAGGATGAGGAAGGAAAAAGAGTCGGGGAAAGTGAAATTGGTGATGCAAATGAAACAAATCCACAAGAGCCGTGTCGAGATTTGAACCTGCGTCTGGAGCATCCCAGACAGCTGCCTTAATCGACTGAGTCTATGACATGGTAGAAGGTTGAAACCGAAGTTCTACTGAACTTACTGGATCTAGTTAAGCAGTGGATCCCATTTCATTTACTTACTGGATTTGTTCATTTGATGCATCAACATTATTGGATTTCTTGTGTATTGAATGAGCAATTTATGGGCATTGATCCAGAAAGAATGCAGTATCCACTCGATTTAAACGGTCTATATGGGCTGTAACAGGTAGTTAAATGTGGGGCTCCGTATTTCCAAAGTTGTTAAGTGTCGGTAAAATTCAACTGTAAATTCAGGTAAGATATATTTTGTACAGACGTCACTTGGTCCACCACTCTAAGTGCCTTCTACCCTGTGACGCCACAGATTTATGGCACATTGTTTTGATTTGTCATGAGGCTGGAGTGTTTATTTCGTAACTTTGTTGGACATATCTGTGTAGGGATGGATGGACTGCAGAGATGGATGGTGGATGGAAGGAGGGATGTAGAGAGGGATTGGAGGGAGGGATGGAGAGAGAATGGAGGGATGGAGGGAGGAGGGATGGAGGAGAAATGATAGATGGAGGGATGGATAGATGAAGGATGGATGATGAGGGAGGGATTGGATGGAGGGAGGAGGGATGGAGGGAGGGAGGGGGGAGGGGAGGGAGGGAGGGGAAGAGGGAGGGAGGGAGGGAGGAGGGAGGGAGGGGAGGAGGGAGGGAGGGATGGATGGAGGAGGTGGAGGTGGATGGTGGATGGATGGATGGATGTTGGATGGATGGAGGATGGATGGATGGATGGATGGATGGGATGGATGGAGGATGGAGGGAGGGAGGAATGGATGGGTGTGTGAGTGACTACATAACCAGTGAGCATTTTGTGTGTTTTTTATGGTATTTAGGGTGGTGGGGAAGTATGTACGGTGGTGGGGGAGGGCGATGCTCACTCGTGATAAGCCTATCACACTAACCCCGTTAGCCAGATTTGTTTCCTAAATTCTGGATGTACATCTCATACTATATTATTTTTGGTTTCAGATTTTGTTTAGTAATGATTATGTATATAAATGAAAAATGAAAATGTTCGTTTGTTCAAAAACGCTAATCCCGAAAGGGTCGTCACCAATTGCTTTGAAATTTTCACACAACGGTCCCTTCGCATCTGAGCAAGTTTTATATACTACTAACATTGGTACTCGGTTTAAGAGTTTAATCCTTTCTTGGAGACAGCTCGTATTCCGAAACTCGTATTCCGAAGCTAAGTTTTTCCCCATAAGAAATAATGGGAAAATGAATTAATCTTTCCTGTCTACCCCAAAAACCCCACATCAAACTAAATTTTATACCTAATTCAACTAAATAAACCTACAAAACTATGTACAAGTTATTACTTAACTTTGCTGTTGAATGCTGTAGGCGTATGTAAGATTGCGGAGGGGAGGAGGTGTGGAGTTACTGTTTGGAAGGGAAATCCCCTTCCATTATCACATCAGGCAGTGAGGCCCTTTCTGGTGTGCGCTCCCTGGCACGTTTTATCTGATTGCCACTAGGTCTGGTTGTGGCTCACTGCTTCCGATTTTCTCACCACAAATCTGTCCCTGGAAGCTTGCTTTTCCCTTCTCGCAAGCTGACTCTGTAGTAAGGCATCACATTGTCATTGAAGATTAAGGCAACGGCCTACTACAGCGTTCTCTGGGTGAGTCTTGTCAATAATTGTTTGAATCTCGTCCCACATCTGACAAACCTTCCTAATGTCTGCAGAAGGGACTTTCACTACTGCCTCATCCTCCTCCACTTGTAGATCATCACTGCGTTGTCTTGCGTTCCTGTTGAAAGGGCTTGTAGGCTTCTTTTCGTGGTCAGTGTCTTCATTTGTTCTTCCACCAACTCCTCCACATCATCACTGTCCAATTCCAAGCCCATTTGCGTTAGAGATAACAAATTTTTCACACAATAGGCGCATCATTTTTTAAGCTCAAACCCCTCAAATTCTAGTTCTCTCACACATTCAGGCCCCAATTGTCTCCAGCCAGAGATCAGGGTTCTTAAGTCACTTCTTGCCAGGCTTTGTCAACGAGTTTTAAAGCACTACAAATGTTAATATGGTGTTTCCAGAACTCTTTAAGAGTGAGGTTTGTGGCTTCATTCACTTCAAAACATTCCAGAAAAGTGACCTTTCATAAAGTTTCTTAAATTCGCTATGATTTTCTGGTCCATAGGCTGAATTAGAGGAGTGGTGTTAGGATGAAGGAATTGTACTGTGAGGAATTTATGTATATTGGTCAACAAATTATCTGCCAAGCCTGGGAGAGTGAGTGGACATTGTCGAGGGAAGCAATGCTTTTCATGGAAATGTATTCTCCTGCGATATTTTTCTATGGCAGGGCACACCACTTCTTTCACCCACTCCGAAAAATAGCCTAGTCACCATGCTTTTTTATTAGCCTCCACAATCGACACACAATGGGTTTTATGAACTTTATACTGTTGAAAACCCTTGGATTTCAGAAGATACACTTCAAGGTTTTAATTTTCAATCGCCACTCGCATTTGAACACAGCACAAGTGTTAACCTTTCTTTCATAGGCTTGTGTCCGGGTAATGACTTCTCCTTGTTAATGTATGTTTTCTTTGGCTATCTTTTCCAGAACAGTTTTGTTTCATCACAATTAAACATTTGTTGCGGTAGGTATCCCTCAGGCTCTGCAACTCTTAAATTCCTCAATAATCGTCCAGCGGCTGGTTTTTCTGAGCTGGCTGCCTCCCCATGCCTTGTAAAACTATGGATACAACCTTCTTTTTCTAAATTTTTCAAACCAGCCCCTGCTTGCCTCAACCTCTTTTTGTCTCGGCATCCACTCGTTGCAGGGGTTTTCTTGAAAAGGTCTTCGTGCAATAACCTGGCTTCTCACAAATGATGGCCTCCGAAACACTCTCACCCCTTAACTCCTTGTCATGTATCCAAATTAAATAACAACATTTCCACTTTTTCAAGTATTTGTGGTCTTTGTTTCGTCATTGTTCTTAATCCTTTTGCCACTTTATCACTCATAATGTCATTTTTCTTTTTAAGTATAGTGCATATTGTTGACTTGGCTTTGTTGTACTGCTACAAAGGTCAACAACACTGTACCATTCTAATTCTTCCGAATGATCTTTGTTTCTCCTCTATTGTCAGCCTCACATGCTTTCTGGCTTTGGATCCGTACCACGGCTTTCTTGGGACTCATGGGGAGATATATAATAACAAGTTTTATAGTCAAATGACCAAAAACCACAAACACCAAAAATCCGGGTGAGAATGATGTGGATAGTCCACTGTGCGCTAGACAATGTAACTGAGGCGGAGGGGCCGCGAACCACGACCTAGGTCCGGCCCTGAACGCGGATCACAAACTCCGTTCCGATGGTAACCCTCGCCTCCTGAACAAATTTTCCGATGAAAGTCCTGCTCGTTATTCCGAAAAACTCACAAACAGGGACACTCTATTCCGAGGTCCATTGTCTAGATATCACGTCCGGACGGGAAAAACATGCTTTTCTGAGGTAGCCCCGTTGTCTCCCTGGAGCTTATCCAGGCTGTATCTAATGTTAGACCTTTGGCATCAGTCATGTGATGGAGTTCTGTGGGCATCCGGGAGACCACGAACCAGAACCTTGCCCCCCTCACAGAGTACGAGAAGCAGTGGCCTATAAAAAATCCCTGTTGTTGGAGCATTCTATCTCTTCCTCGACCGGTTAGGCACCTAGAAAGGAAGGCATCCCAAAACAAAACCCCTATTCTGTGAAAATATTGCTACCAAAAACCAAACAAGTTGAGGATGACTCCTAAAAAAAACAAGCAAATGAGCATTGACGTCACACGTGCCGCGCTGCTGTCCCTGCGCAGCTCCCCCTTACCCTGGGGGGAAGGGTGATTCCCATACCCCTCGCGAGGCTATGCCACCTTATCTAATGCTGATGCTATAGGCAGAGGTCGTGTGCTCTGGCTCCAGTGATTTTCAGCACTGCTTAGTGTGGTGGCTGTCTTCCAAGGGTGCGAGAGCCAGTAGTTATCTTCAGTACTCGTGCTGCTGTGGCCTAGAGGTTCCTTCCTGGTAATTAACTATGTAATTACCTAGTATAGTTACAGGATGAGAGCTACCGCTCGTTGTGTTCCCGTCTTCCCAGCACTAATTGTCATATAACGCTTTGAACTACTGAGTGCCCTGTAAGTACTGCCCTTGAGGCTTGGAGCCTCCTTCCACAAGTTCCTTGGGTCCTGCCTCTGATAGGCGGACCCAAGAATCCCTTTCTCGGTTTTTCGACTGCCCTTTGGGTGCTTAGGTGTTTTTGTCTCCCGTGTTTTACTTAGGGTAAGATGCATTTGCACTGGTCTGAGCGGCAGTTGCTGCGGCAGCTTGTTTTCACCTATCATAGCGGCCGCTCTGTTCCTTTGGGTACGTTGTCTTCGTTTGCGGGGTTTTGTTTTTCTTTTTTTTTGTGGCCTTGGGGGAGGGGGTTGTGCCTTGCTTGCCTTGGTATCTACCTAATCCAGTTTCTTCTGTGTTGCCCCCTGGCTAGGTCCCATAAGTTGTTAACGTCCCAGAGGGTCAGTTTTTTAGAAAGTTGTTTGTAGAAATTTCTGTGTTGTGCAGAAATAGATGGAATACAGATAACATATACATCACGTATCGACGCGATAAAGCACATAAATTATGGGATCGTCCAAAGCTCTCCAAATGTACTCCATAAAAAACAGTAGAGATATCAAATAATATACCCCTGGAAGAACTGGAGGGCCAGGTCCCAATCTACACAGTAAAATACAACGTAGCTGTATTGAACGATATGGAGAAAAATGCAGATAGAACCAGTGAAGAGCAGGGTTGCCATAGGCACAATCAGAGAACTGTATAAACATCAGAGGTCCGCGGTTGTTCAACGTCCTCCAGCGAGCATAAGACATATTGCCGAAACAACCGTGGACATATTCAGAGGAACTAGATTGATTCCTCAAAGGAGTTCCGGACCAGCCGGGCTGTGGTGGGTATGTGGGCCTGCGGGCCGTTCCAAGCAACAGCCTAGTGGAACCAAACGCATCACAAGTCAAGCCTGACCTCGTGCCGGCTTGGGGAGTAGAAATCCCAGAACCCCATCAACCAGAACCCCATCAACCAGGTACACTTAGGCGCCGTTAGCAGTACCCTTCCTGGGCCTACCCGAGACCCAGGAAAGGTGAGTTCCATCTCAGGACCCTGGGTGAATCCCCATGAATGGTGCTTTGGTCCAATGGAGTGCCCAAGTCCTACCCCTCGCTTTGTGCGAGTTCGAGGGTTTGCTCTGTCCCCTTGTCTCAAGGGTGAATATCATTGTGGATTTTGCCTCCGTCTGCTGCCCTTGGGGTCGGTGACACCTTCAACCCAGAGACCTGCGAGTTTTGTTGCTTGATGGTGACTCAGTTTACCCGGTCCTTGTGCTGACTAGCAGTGCCGGCAGCTCAGGCGGCGCGTGTGTTGCAGTCTAGGTTTCGTCTGTGGCAACGCGCTAGGTTGTTGGCTCCCTTGGCAGATGCCCCGAGGCTGCCCTATTTTGGTTGTTGTGACGGGGCTTGGGGGTGGTGGTTTGCCTTCAGTTTTTGTTTCTTCCTTGCCCCCTTGTCTTGCCCTGTTGTGGTTTAGTCTGGTCCCCCCCCCCCCCCCCAACTCCTCCCTGCATCCGGATCCTTTCCGTCGGTGGATTCGAGGTCGGGCAGGGATTCGATGGTTTGAGACTCGGGTGGTTTCGGGGGGTTTCCCCTTCCGGGGTAGCAACGGAGAATTTTCAAGCCTGTTCCTCCAGCCGAGTTGTACGAGTCTGCCAGTTGGGCTCCCTTCCATAGTAAATTTCCGGCTGCCCCTTGGCCTTTTTTGGTGAGGCTGGGGTTTTCGGGGAATGGCTCGGCCCCGGCAGGCCCTGCCAGGGGCAGGCTCAGCCCCTGGCTTACCCTGCCACTTGGCATTTTCCGGATCTTGCAGGTGTCCCTTCTCACGAGTCTCGCATTGAGGCCATAGTGTCTCTGATCTCCTGGTGAGCTTGCTGGCATTGGGAAGTTTTCTGTATGACAGACATTCCTTCTCATTCCTTGCCGCTTTGGGTTCTGGCTCTGCTTGCTCGTTGGTCGCACCCGAGGGTTTCCCGCGGCTCCGCCTCTTCTCTACTCGATGGTCCATGGCTGGGGCTGGTTTCAGTTTGCCTCGAGTATCTCACCATCTGTTGGTGGGTCAGGTGGCTTCATTGATGGTGTCCCACCTGCGGGCTTCGTCTTGGTGTGCGGTGGGGGTTCTCTTTGGTAGTCCTTTCTTTTTCTTTTGTTCGCTTGCGGCTGTCTTCTTTTCTTGGCGAAGATTGGCATGGCTGCTTTCCGGCAGGGATCCTTGGGTTGTTGATGCTTGGTTGGTCTGGCTGGGGGTGCAAAGTGTTTTGATGTTCGGTTGTGGCACTGCACCGTGCTTGGAGTGTCACAGCTGCCGTGACCGGGATCACACTTTGGTTCAGATTTCCCCTTTCCCTGTTCCA
>WNGS01161409.1:27935-52287 GCA_020271785.1 Procambarus virginalis | reverse complement strand
GTTCTATGTATTATGTTAAATGTCTATGTAATTTGCATATCAACTTACATTTCTCCATAGGTGTGTGTTGGTGCGAGCAGACCAGAAAGCTTTACACTCGAGACAAAAACATCTTGAGACGGGGAAATCTCCTTCAAAAAGTTATAATCTGCGAGAAAGTTTCCTCACTACCAAGAGTCGAGGCGCAGCGAGGACACTTAACGTTCAACACAAGCCATCTTAAAAGTTGTAAAAGTCTTTAATGGCATTAAGTATGGTAACAGGGCACCTCAGCACTCCTCTGCTGCTGAGCTGATCCTTCCTGGACTACTGGTGCTGCTGAGCTGATCCTTCCTAGACTACTGGTGTTGCTGAGCTGATCCTTCCTGGGCTACTGGTGCTGCTGAGCTGATCCTTCCTGGGCTACTGGTGCTGCTGAGCTGATCCTTCCTGGACTACTGGTGCTGCTTAGCTGATCCTTCCTGGACTACCGGTGTTGCTGAGCTGATCCTTCCTGGACTACTGGTGCTGCTGAGCTGATCCTTCCTGGACTACCGGTGTTGCTGAGCTGATCCTTCTGGACTACTGGTGCTGCTGAGCTGATCCTTCCTGGACTACCGGTGTTGCTGAGCTGATCCTTCCTGGACTACTGGTGCTGCTGAGCTGATCCTTCCTGGACTACTGGTGTGCTGAGCTGATCCTTCCTGACTACTGCTGAGCTGATCCTTCCTGTACTACTGGTGCTGCTGAGCTGATCCTTCCTGGACTACCGGTGTTGCTGAGCTGATCCTTCCTGGACTACTGGTGTTGCTGAGCTGATCCTTCCTGGACTATTGGTGCTGCTGAGCTGATCCTTCCTGGACTACTGGTGCTGCTGAGCTGATCCTTCCTGGACTACTGGTGTTGCTGAGCTGATCCTTCCTGGACTATTGGTGCTACTGAGCTGATCCTTCCTGGACTAGTGGTGCTACTGAGCTGATCCTTCCTGGACTACTGGTGCTGCTGAGCTGATCCTTCCTGGACTACTGGTGCTGCTGAGCTGATCCTTCCTGGACTATTGGTGCTGCTGAGCTGATCCTTCCTGGACTAGTGGTGCTACTGAGCTGATCCTCTATTATGTGTACCTGCGTCGATCCGCTCCGAGGTCACTGTCAGTTAAGCTTGACTGGCGCAGGACAGCTGTCAAATGATAACGCAGGTGTCCCAGTGACAGCTTAGCTTGGACAGAAGCCTCTAACTTCTTGGACGGAAGCCTTAGATTTAGTTCATCGGCGCGGTGAGCTAAATCTAAGGTTTTGTGACAGTCAATGAGAAAGCCGCCTACCGTGCTTTCTCTCGTCTAGCTCAAAACTTGGTGATTCATCATACAATTCTGACTAGTTTTCAAGCACAACTTTTGTCCTCTAAAACCTTGTTTTCCCGCCATAAGAAAGTTGGTCTCTCCAGGTGTTCCATCATTCTCTTCCCAAGTGCTTTCTCCAGTACGGTGCAAGAATGTGCTTAAGACACGAATCATCAAATATCATCAAGTGGTTTCCTTATGCTTAGTTTAGTGCATAATCTGTGTGTCCTGTTTACTGTTGCGGTTAGTTCTGCCGTTTTCCAGACATCCTGGAAATCTGTTTGAAAGGGTTTTATTGAAATTTTTTAGTCAGTAAATAACAACAAGGTGGGCTTGTAGCTCCTTCAACTCTCAGGGTGTTATTGGCTCTACTGTTTGGTCAGATCTTTTACCCTCAGTGTACAAGCTCGGCTCAGTGCTGTGCATGCTCTGGGATATTTGTTGAGGTGTGTCCACACCTTAGTGTCGTGTTGAGGTGTGTCCACACCTTAGTGTCGTGTTGAGGTGTGTCCACACCTCAGTGTCCACACCTCAGTGTCCGTGATGTACCAATTTAACTGTGTCCTCAGATTGATCATATGGTTAAGGGGGGGGGGGGAAGTCCTCCTAAGGTTTCCAACGTCAAGAAAACGGTCAATTTAAAGTGTCGACTCCTAACCTACCAGAGGACCCAAACTTCTGGTGGGTGGTGGTGGTGGTGGGGTAGGATGGTGGTGGTGGGTTAGGATGGTGTACTAATACTACTACTAGTGAAGACTGTACAACTACTGGTCGTCCACATATAGCCTCAACTGCTTCAGGTTTCCAGCAACAGTATCTTCTCATTCTCCGAGTGCCTTGCTGGTGTTGCCGGCGGCCCCCACCAGGTGGAGCGCGCCCCCTACAGTAGGGACTACTGGTTGACGTGGGTCCTCCCCTCCCATCCATCATCCCCTCCGTTGTTACCCCGTCAACTTCCCCACCCGCCCTCCCTCCCCAAGTAAACCACAGGTCATACCAGCGGTGGAGGCTCGAGGCGCTGTGGGCTGCGTCCAGCTGTGTATGGCCTTGTTTACTAGACGCAGCTGGAGACCTTCCTCAAGTCTCCACCTGCGTCTTCCACTCAGATGGCTGGTCAACGTTTGTTTACCCGCCAGCTGGACGCCCGCAGAGACGCACTTCGAGGCCAGGAATCCGCACGTCAGAATGGTTCAGTTATCACGTAAAGGTCGAACAAAGGCGAGTACAGGCGGACATGCAGAGGCGAGCCCGTACTTCCCGGGCGGCCACAGTTAGGTAAAGTGTGTTAGGCAAGCACACTGTGGCCCCTGACGTGGTGCAGGTCACCCCCAGAGGCCACTGTGGCCCCCTGACGTGGTGCAGGTTACCCCAGAGGCCACTGTGGCCCCCCCTGACGTGGTGCAGGTCACCCCAGAGGCCACTGTGGCCCCCTGACGTGGTGCAGGTTACCCCAGAGGCCACTGTGGCCCCCTGACGTGGTGCAGGTCACCCCAGAGGCCACTGTGGCCCCCTGACGTGGTGCAGGTCACCCCAGAGGCCACTGTGGCCCCCTGACGTGGTGCAGGTCACCCCAGAGGCCACTGTGGCCCCCCTGACGTTTTGAGGTCACCCCAGAGGCCACTGTGGCCCCCCTGACGTGGTGCAGGTCACCCCAGAGGCCACTGTGGCCCCTGACGTGGTGCAGGTCACCCCAGAGGCCACTGTGGCCCCCCTGACGTGGTGCAGGTCACCCCAGAGGCCACTGTGGCCCCTGACGTGGTGCAGGTCACCCCAGAGGCCACTGTGGCCCCTGACGTGGTGCAGGTCACCCCAGAGGCCACTGTGGCCCCCCTGACGTGGTGCAGGTCACCCCAGAGGCCACTGTGGCCCCCCTGACGTGGTGCAGGTCACCCCAGAGGCCACTGTGGCCCCTGACGTGGTGCAGGTCACCACAGAGGCCACTGTGGCCCTGACGTGGTGCAGGTCACCCCCAGAGGCCACTGTGGCCCCCCTGACGTGGTGCAGGTCACCCCAGAGGCCACTGTGGCCCCTGACGTGGTGCAGGTCACCCAGAGGCCACTGTGGCCCCCTGACGTGGTGCAGGTCACCCCAGAGGCCACTGTGGCCCCCCTGACGTGGTGCAGGTCACCCAGAGCCACTGTGGCCCCCTGACGTGGTGCAGGTCACCCCAGAGGCCACTGTGGCCCCCCTGACGTGGTGCAGGTTACCCCAGAGGCCACTGTGGCCCCCTGACGTGGTGCAGGTCATCCCAGAGGCCACTGTGGCCCCCTGACGTGGTGCAGTCACCCCTGAGGCCACTGTGGCCCCCCTGACGTGGTGCAGGTCACCCAGAGGCCACTGTGGCCCCTGACGTGGTGCAGGTCACCCCAGAGGCCACTGTGGCCCCTCTGACGTGGTGCAGGTCACCTCAGAGGCCACTGTGGCCCCCTGACGTGGTGCAGGTCACCCCAGAGGCCACTGTGGCCCCCTGACGTGGTGCAGGTCACCCCAGAGGCCACTGTGGCCCCCCTGACGTGGTGCAGGTCACCCCAGAGGCCACTGTGGCCCTCTGACGTGGTGCAGGTCACCCCAGAGGGCACTGTGGCCCCTGACGTGGTGCAGGTCACCCCAAAGGCCACTGTGGCCCCTGATGTGGTGCAGGTCACCCCAGAGGCCACTGTGGCCCCCTGACGTGGTGCAGGTCACCCCAGAGGCCACTGCGGCCCCCTGACGTGGTGCAGGTCACCCCAGAGGCACTGTGGCCCCTGACGTGGTGCAGGTCACCCCAGAGGCCACTGTGGCCCTGACGTGGTGCAGGTCACCCCAAGGCCACTGCACGGCTCCCAGCGTCGCCTGCAAGAACTCTGACGTCACCCCTCCCCATCCCCCTCCCACCACCACAAATAATCAACAGTCACGCGATCTCCTTTATGGACGGCACGACAATATCATCATATTCATAATGCTCACCATCACCCAGATCATCAGCGCTCACCTTCACCGTCTCACCATGACAGACACTGAGCGCTATCACCTGTCACTTTCCCGCCCTATAAGGCGTTGTGGCAGACCAGGCTGAGTCACTATACCATATACGGACCCACACACAACATTTGTACTTGGTATGGAACTGTGCCAGGCATCGCTGACTCCATCATAACACTGTAATGACCACTTCCACATTAGGTCATGTTTGGAGGCCGCTTGCACGCGTCAGACCTCACCCGCGCCACACACATGCTGGCTGGCTGTCTGGCTTGCTCGCTCGCGCGCGCGCGCTCTCTCTCTCTCTCCTCTCTCTCTCTCTCTCTCTCTCTCTCTCTCTCCTCTCTCTCTCATACGGAATCAACTGGTACACCCACAAGGCGGAATCTCCACAACAAAAATAAACGTAATATAATCGGCTCAGACTTCAAAAATGATCTAACATAGAGAAGTNTAAACCTTGAATTCCTTTTAGATTTTCATTTGTTTTTCTTGTGGCCGGGATAAACATGTCTACTGCCGTTTGTGCGACTTAATTTATCATGACCTTGTTCAGACTTTACCCCGACTCCTGCTTCCCCATGGTAATTCTGTGAGGTATTTTCTCTTCTGTTTATAGTTTTCCTTTCAGTACGCCCAGCTCTTTGCTTTCTTGTCCTTGGGGGGGGGGGGTGAAATTACCCCCTGACTCCACCAAATCTCAACTGTCAGTACACTGTGGTCACCCATTCCCACGGGGGCTGCCTACTTCACTTCCATTATGTCCGACTCATTAACGGTGAATATAACAGGTCGAGTCTGGCTGGATCATCTTCCCCCTCTCATTCTTGTGGGTCCCTTCACGCTTAGAAAGTTCTTGTTGCTGCATCCAGCAGTTTAGCTTTCCAGGTATCTGGCCCTCCATGTGGGTCTGTATTTTCCAAGTCTATCTTCCTTCTCATGATTAAAGTCTCTCATAATTAACAGTCTGGATCCGTTCCTGCAAGCGACAGTAACTGCTCTATTATAATTCTTTATATTAAAGGTAGTCATGTTTCTATCACGTTCCTGTTTGTGTGTATGTGCGCCTTATGTCATGTCGTGGGGGTTTATATGTTACTACTACTATTATTTTCTGCCCTACAATTGCCATCGTGCCTGTTATGTGGTTTCTGAACCTTTTATAGTCCTACTTTGAGGTTACCTTGAGATGACTTCAGGGCCTAGCGTCCCCGCGGCCCGGTCCTCGACCAGGCCTCATCATTGCTGGACTGGTTAACCAGGCTGTTGGACGCGGCTGCTCGCAGCCTGATGTACGAGTCACAGCCTGGTTGATCTGTTATCCTTGATCCCTGGTTGATCAAGTAGCCCAGGGTAACCATCTCTTCAAAACTCTTATCAACCTTTCTGTATCAGCAGGGCCACTCCTCCTTCCCTCTCTTTACTTGCCACATAATATTCCTGCGGAAACACTGCATATGTTATGGCTTTTGTTATATATTTCCTGAGAGTGCTATTATGTCTGGGGTTTCTTCTTGTGACCTTTCTCCAAGTTTACCGGTTTTGTGATCCCATCTATGTTTGAGTACATTACCTTGAAGCTCACTTTCTTCTGTCCATTCTCGCTTCCTCCTCCCCTTGATGGGCATTCTGCTGGTGTAGGTAGTTGCTCCCTGGGTTTGGCAAGTCAGGAGATGGTTAACGGGACCTCAGAGGATTCTTGAGTGAGGGGTGGTCGGCCAAGGGAAGGGGGGGGGGGCAGGAAGTGTATGGAGTGAGGGGAAAGGGATCCAGCTCAAGGTAACCATCCCGCTCAAGGGGATGCTTGGTTGGACAATTGAATGGGTACAGGGAAGGCTCGAGGTGAGCAGTGTTTCTATGGGAGAGGGGTAGGGGTGTTGTACTCCTCTCTTGGGTTGTTGAACTGCTGGTGGGGGGTTCCCCACTCTCATCTGGGAGTGCCAGGTTGAGGGCTGTTGTCCCCGGGTTCTCTCTTCTCTCCCTCTCCTTCTCTCTCGCATCTGCTGCCATGATTCTCTCGTCCTGTGTTATGTCCCTCTGAAGAAATACCTTTTTTGTATCCCCTTACATTTAACAGATGGCTCTTCTTTGTTAGAATTTCCTCTTTTGTGGTCTTATTTGTGGACACTATCTTTATCAGTCGATCTCTGTCCTTATCACACCAGACTAGCTTGAAGACCTTCTCTACGCTTTCTCCAACACCCTCCATCTGTAACTCCTTTATGCAGCCCGTCTTCCTAAGGTTCCCAACATTAAGAAAACGGTCGGATTAAAGTGTCCTCTTCTAACCTACCAGAGGACCCAAAACAGAAAACAGGATAGTAACTCACTTTTGCGAACCGCTTCCATTTTCTAGTACAGTGCAACAATTTTTGGCCTTGTGTACAGCATACGTGCGAAAGGCGACGTTCTTTGTAGGCGGACAGGTTGTTGTACGATCTGTGTGTGTGTGTGTGTGTACTCACCTATTTGTACTCACCTATTTGTGCTTGCGGGGGTTGAGCTTTGGCTCTTTGGTCCCGCCTCTCAACTGTCAATCAACTGGTGTACAGATTCCCGAGCCTACTGGGCTCTATCATATCTACACTTGAAACTGTGTATGGAGTCAGCCTCCACCACATCACTGCCTAAAGCATTCCATCCGTTAACTACTCTGACACTGAAAAAGTTCCTTCTAACGTCTCTGTGGCTCATGTGGGTACTCAGTTTCCACCTGTGTCCCCTTGTTCGCGTCCCCCCAGTGTTGAATAGTTTGTCCTTGTCTACCCGGTCGATTCCTCTGAGGATTTTGTAGGTTGTGATCATATCTCCCCTTACTCTTCTGTCTTCCAGTGTCGTAAGGTGCATTTCCCGCAGCCTTTCCTCGTAACTCATGCCTCTTAGTTCTGGGACTAGTCTAGTGGCATACCTTTGGACTTTTTCCAGCTTCGTCTTGTGCTTGACAAGGTACGGGCTCCATGCTGGGGCTGCATACTCCAGGATTGGTCTTACATATGTGGTGTACAAGATTCTGAATGATTCCTTACACAGGTTCCTGAACGCTGTTCTGATGTTAGCCAGCCTCGCATATGCCGCAGATGTTATCCTTTTTATGTGGGCTTCAGGAGACAGGTTTGGTGTGATATCAACTCCTAGATCTTTCTCTCTGTCCGTTTCATTAAGTACTTCATCTCCTATTCTGTATCCTGTGTCTGGCCTCCTGTTTCCACTGCCTAGTTTCATTACTTTGCATTTACTCGGGTTGAACTTCAACAGCCATTTGTTGGACCATTCACTCAGTCTGTCTAGGTCGTCTTGTAGCCTCCTACTATCGTCCTCAGTTTCAATCCTCATAATTTTTGCATCATCGGCAAACATTGAGAGAAACGATTCTATACCCTCTGGGAGATCATTTACATATATCAGAAACAGTATAGGTCCAAGGACTGACCCCTGCGGGACTCCACTCGTAACGTCTCGCCAATCTGAGACCTCACCCCTCACACTGACTCTTTGTCTCCTGTTGCTTAGGTACTCCTGTATCCAACGGAGTACCTTCCCTTTCACTCCAGCCTGCATCTCCAGCTTTTTCACTAGCCTCTTGTGTGGCACTGTATCAAAGGCTTTCTGACAATCCAAAAATATGCAGTCTGCCCACCCTTCTCTTTCTTGCCTTATTTTTGTTGCCTGGTCGTAGAATTCAAGTAACCCTGTGAGGCAGGACCTGCCATCCCTGAATCCATGTTGGTGCTGTGTTACAAAGTTCTTTCGCTCCAGGTGCTCCACTAGCTTTCTTCGCACAATCTTCTCCATCAGCTTGCATGGTATGCAGGTTAGGGACACTGGCCTGTAATTCAGTGCCTCCTGTCTATCCCCTTTCTTGTATATCGGGACTACATTAGCTGCTTTCCAAATTTCTGGCAGTTCCCCTGTTGCCAGAGATTTGTTATACACTATGGAGAGTGGTAGGCACAGTTCTTCTGCTCCTTCCTTAAGTATCCAAGGAGAGATTCCATCTGGGCCTATAGCCTTTGTCACATCCAACTCTAGTAAACACTTTCTTACTTCCCCGCTTGTAATCTCAAACTCTTCCAGTGGTTCCTGGTTAGCTATCCCCTCTCTTAACTCTGGGATTTCTCCTTGTTCTAGGGTGAAGACCTCTTGGAATTTCTTATTCAGTTCCTCACATACTTCCTTGTCGTTTGTAGTGAATCCTTCTGCCCCTATCCTTAATTTCATAACCTGTTCCTTTACTGTTGTTTTTCTCCTGATGTGGCTATGCAGCAATTTAGGCTGAGTCTTTGCCTTGCTTGCGATGTCATTTTCGTATTGTCTTTCCGCCTCTCTTCTCATCCTGACATATTCATTCCTGGCATTCTGGTATCTTTCTCTGCTCTCCAGTGTCCTGTTATTCCTATAGTTTCTCCATGCCCTTTTACTTTGTTGCTTAGCTAGCCTACATCTCTGATTAAACCATGGATTTCTCATCTTCATTTCACTGTTTTCCTTTTGGGCTGGGACAAACTTGTTTGCTGCTTCCTTGCACTTTTGCGTGATGTAGTCCATCATATCTTGGGCCGTCTTTTCCCTGAGCTCTGTTTCCCATGCTATGTCTGTTAGGAATTTTCTTATCTCCTCATAGTTTCCCTTTCGGTATGCTAACCTTTTGGTTTCAGTATCTCTCCTCGAGTTCAATAACCCTTCTTCAATCAGGTAGGTGTAGGTGTAGGTAGGTAGGTAGGTAGGTAGGTAGGTAGGTGTGTAGGGGGGTGGGTGTGGGTGGGTGGGTGTGTGTGTGTGTGTGTGTGTGTGGGTGTGTGTGTGGTGTGTGTGTGTGTGTGTGTGTGTGTGTGTGTGTGTGTGTGTGTGTGTGTGTGTGTGTGTGTGTGTGTGTGTACAGAGGGAAGGGCGGGGGGGGAGCCCACAGACCGCCAGGGCCACACTCGCTCACAGTAAAGACCGTCCAGAACAAAACAATAAACATGTTATATAATGAAAAACACAGTTACCAGCCACATGCAAATTAGTGCCATTGGTAGGCAAGAAACATCAAAATTCGCCATAAATCCTTTAAACTGATGCTGAGCTCAGCTTTAGGTAAGCCGCTCAAGGGTTCAAAGGTGCTCAGCTCGGCTTTAACTCAGCGCTGTGACCCCAACACCTTCTCTCACAACATGTCTCTTAAGCCTGCACCTTCACCTACTGCTCCAGCTCCTCCTCCACCTTCACCTACTGCTCCAGCCCCTCCTCCACCTTCACCTACTGCTCCAGCCCCTCCTCCACCTTCACCTACTGCTCCAGCTCCTCCTCCACCTTCACCTACTGCTCCAGCCCCTCCTCCACCTTCACCTACTGCTCCAGCCCCTCCTCCACCTTCACCTACTGCTCCAGCCCCTCCTCCACCTTCACCTACTGCTCCAGCCCCTCCTCCACCTTCACCTACTGCTCCAGCCCCTCCTCCACCTTCACCTACTGCTCCAGCCCCTCCTCCACCTTCACCTACTGCTCCAGCCCCTCCTCCACCTTCACCTACTGCTCCAGCCCCTCCTCCACCTTCACCTACTGCTCCAGCCCCTCCTCCACCTTCACCTACTGCTCCAGCCCCTCCTCCACCTTCACCTACTGCTCCAGCCCCTCCTCCACCTTCACCTACTGCTCCAGCCCTCCTCCACCTTCACCTACTGCTCCAGCCCCTCCTCCACCTTCACCTACTGCTCCAGCTCCTCCTCCACCTTCACCTACTGCTCCAGCCCTCCTCCACCTTCACCTACTGCTCCAGCCCCTCCTCCACCTTCACCTACTGCTCCAGCCCCTCCTCCACCTTCACCTACTGCTCCAGCCTCTCCTCCACCTTCACCTACTGCTCCAGCCCCCTCCACCTTCACCTACTGCTCCAGCCCCTCCTCCACCTTCACCTACTGCTCCAGCCCCTCCTCCACCTTCACCTACTGCTCCAGCCCCTCCTCCACCTTCACCTACTGCTCCAGCCTCTCCTCCACCTTCACCTACTGCTCCAGCTCCTCCTCCACCTTCACCTACTGCTCCAGCCCCTCCTCCACCTTCACCTACTGCTCCAGCCCCTCCTCCACCTTCACCTACTGCTCCAGCCCCTCCTCCACCTTCACCTACTGAGGTGGAAGTAGGGGTAGTGGTGTCGGCGGTGGTGGTGGTGGTGGTGGTGGTGGTGGTGATGGTGGTGGTGGTGGTGGTGTCGGCGGTGGTGGTGGTGGTGATGGTGGTGGTGGTGGTGGTGGTGGTGGTGGTGGTGGTGGTGTCGGCGGTGGTGGTGGTGGTGGTGATGGTGGTGGTGGTGGTGGTTATGGTGGTGGTGGTGATGGTGGTGGTGGTGGTGGTGGTTATGGTGGTGGTGGTGGTGGTGGTGGTGGTGGTGGTGGTTATGGTGGTGGTGGTGATGACGGTGGTGGTGGTGGTGGTGGTGGTTATGGTGGTTATGGTGGTGGTGGTGGTGGTGGTTATGGTGGTGGTGGTGGTGGTGGTGGTGGTGGTGGTGGTGGTTATGGTGGTGGTGGTGGTGGTGGTGGTGGTCGTGGTGGTGGTGGTGGTGGTGGTGGTGGTCGTGGTGGTGGTGGTGGTGGTGGTGGTGGTGGTGGTGATGATGGTGGTGGTGGTGAGGCTGGACCTCAACACCGCCACCACCAAAACAACAACAACAACACAAACCTTCCAAAACTCTGCCCCTTAACACCATATCAAAAGCATTACATCACAGCCTAGCAAACCAGCACCAGCTCCCCGCATGACGATTGTGACTACCAGGACAGTAAGGCCTAGTCGTGCACAGTAAGGCTGGAGGTTGTGGTAGTGGGTGGTGGAGGGCAAAACGAAGACATGATCACCACATACATAATACTCGGGACAACTGAGAGGATCGACAAGAACAGTACCTGGCACGGGTAAATGAAAGTGATTTATACACAGTATATACACTTTATACACAGCTTCATACATCCTTAAAATAGCTCAAATGGTTCAAGAACTTGTCAACTGAGAATTACCTTGCCTTGCCTTGGTCATACCTGGAGAGGGTTTCGAGAGTTGTACTCCTCGAGCCCGGCCCAGGGCAGGTTCGAATTGTGATAACTTGGTCCAACAGGCTACCTTGAGGTTACCTTGAGGTGTTTTCGGGGCTTAGCGTCCCCGCAGCCCGGTCGTCGACCAAGCCTCCTGGTTGCTGGACTGATCAACCAGGCTGTTTGACGCGGCTGCTCGCAACCTGACGTATGAGTCACAGCCTGGTTGGTCAGGGCTTTTGCATCTTAACATTGTCCTGGCCGCCGCCGCTATATTTGCTCGGTAATGTATATTAAATGTCAGGTCGTCAGACATCATAATTCCCAGATCTTTTACATGTTACTTTCCTTCTGTGAGCAGGTCTGAATGTGTCCTGTATCTTGAGTCAAAGCAATCACAGATTGACAGGAAAAACGAGAGTCGTGAGGCTCAACACCCTTAAAAACACTAATATATAACCTAAACCACCAATTATGCACCTGCGTCAGACCCATTATTGAATATGCAGCACTGGCATGGAACCCCTCCCACAAAAAAATGGCTGATACAGGCTGGTTGATACCTGGTTGATGGGATTCTGGGAGTTCTTCTACTCCCCAAGCCCGGCCCGAGGCCAGGCTTGACTTGTGAGAGTTTGGTCCACTAGGCTGTTGCTTGGAGCGGCCCGCAGGCCCACATACCCACCACAGCCCGGTTGGTCCGGCACTCCTTGGAGAAATAAATCTAGTTTCCTCTTGAAGATGTCCACGGTTGTTCCGGCAATATTTCTTATGCTTGCTGGGAGGACGTTGAACAACCGCGGACCTCTGATGTTTATACAGTGTTCTCTGATTGTGCCTATGGCACCCCTGCTCTTCACTGGTTTTATTCTGCATTTTCTTCCATATCGTTCACTCCAGTACGTTGTTATTTTACTGTGTAGATTTGGTACTTGGCCCTCCAGTATCTTCCAGGTGTATATTATTTGATATCTCTCTCGTCTTCTTTCTAGAGAGTACATTTGGAGGGCTTTGAGACGATCCCAATAATTTAGGTGCTTTATCGCGTCTATGCGTGCCGTATATGTTCTCTGTATTCCCTCTATTTCAGCAATCTCTCCTGCTCTGAAGGGGGAAGTGAGTACTGAGCAGTACTCAAGACGGGACAACACAAGTGACTTGAAGAGTACAACCATTGTGATGGGATCCCTGGATTTGAAAGTTCTCGTAATCCATCCTATCATTTTTCTGGCTGACGCAATATTTGCTTGGTTATGCTCCCTAAACGTTAGGTCGTCAGACATCATTATTCCCAAATCCTTTACATGCTGTTTTCCTACTATGGGTACATTTGATTGTGTTTTGTACCCTGTATTATGTTTAAGGTCCTCATTTTTACCGTACCTGAGTACCTGGAATTTATCACTGTTAAACATCATGTTATTTTCTGATGCCCAGTCGAAAACTTTATTAATATCAGCTTGAAGTTTTTCAATGTCTTCAGCCGAGGTAATTTTCATACTGATTTTTGTGTCATCTGCAAAGGATGATACGAAGCTGTGACTTGTATTTTTGTCTATATCTGATATGAGAATAAGGAAAAGCAGCGGTGCAAGGACTGTACCCTGAGGTACAGAGCTTTTAACTGCACTTGGACTAGATTTTATATGGTTGACCGTTACTCGCTGAGTCCTGTTTGACAGAAAACTGAGTATCCAGCGTCCTACTTTACCGGTTATTCCCATTGACTTCATTTTGTGTGCTATCACGCCATGGTCACATTTATCGAAAGCCTTTGCGAAGTCCGTGTATATCACATCAGCATTCTGTTTTTCTTCTAATGCCTCAGTGACTTTGTCGTAGTGCTCAAGTAGCTGTGAGAGGCACGATCTTCCCGCTCGAAATCCATGTTGGCCTGGGTTGTGAAGGTCATTGGTCTCCATGAAATTGGTGACCTGACTCCTAATCACTCTCTCAAATACTTTTATGATGTGCGATGTTAGTGCAACTGGTCTATAATTTTTGCCAATGCTTTGCTCCCTCCCTTGTGTAGAGGGGCTATGTCTGCTACTTTAAGTGCATCTGGTATCTCCCCCGTGTCCAAGCTCTTCCTCCACACTATACTGAGTGCCTGTGCTACTGGCACTTTGCATTTCTTTATAAATATTGAATTCCATGAGTCTGGACCTGGGGCCGAGTGCATGGGCATGTTTTCAATTTCTCTTTCAAAATTTAGTGCGCTCGTGTTGATATCAGTTATATTTACAGGGGTTTGAATATCCCGCATAAAGAAATTAAAGAGGCTGGTTCCTGTGATGAGCTACGAACAAAGGCTGGAGCAAACTGAACCTCACCACAATCGAGGGAAATAAGGAACAGGAGTGGACATGACAACGATATATAAGATATTAATGAAAATTGACAAAACATTCTAGTAAATAAATGTTGAAACTGAGGAACAAACATCTCAGAGACACGAGACAACAACTTAAATAGAAGTAAACAATCCATCCTCCTTAAATGACGGCACTTATGACAACTGCTTCATTATGTGTACAACATGAGTCATGAGTGAGTGTAGCTATTGTGAGTGTAGCTATTGTGAGTGTACCTATTGTGAATGTAGCTATTGTGAGTGTAGCTATTGTGAGTGTAGCTATTGTGAGTGTAGCTATTGTGAGTGTACCTATTGTGAGTGTAGCTATTGTGAGTGTAGCTATTGTGAGTGTAGCTATTGTGAGTGTAGCTATTGTGAGTGTATCTATTGTGAGTGTATTGTGAGTGTACCTATTGTGAGTGTAGCTATTGTGAGTGTACCTATTGTGAGTGTACCTATTGTGAGGTAGCTATGTGAGTGTATCTATTGTGAGTATTCGTATGTGAGTACCTATTGAGTATCTATTGTGAGTATCTATTGTGAGTGTAGCTATTGTGAGTGTAGCTATTGTGAGTGTAACTATTGTGAGTGTANTGAGAGGGGGGAGTGGTTGTAGCAGGTGTGAGAGGGGGGAGTGGGCATTCTGGAGATACCCAACATGACAGTTTACTATCCAGGGTTAACAGAGATAGGGCTTGTGCACGAAGATCCGTGTACTGCAATGAGCCATTCAAGTCAGCTGTGGGAGAATCCTGAGAGACCATTCTCTCACATCTACTAAATCTCATCATACGTACTTTTCTGAATGATGATTAAAGGGAGCCGAGCGGACAGCACGCTGGACTTGTGATCCTGTGGTCCCGGGTTCGATCCCAGGCGCCGGCGAGAAACAATGGGCAGAGTTTCTTTCACCCTATGCCCCTGTTACCTAGCAGTAAATAGGTACCTGGATGTTAGTCAGCTGTCACGGGCAACTTCCTGGGGGTGGAGGCCTGGTCGAGGACCGGGCCGCGGGGACACTAAAAAGCCCCGAAATCATCTCAAGATAACCTCAAGAAAGGCTCGTGGAGTGAAAAAAATATGAGATGTCAGTCATAAGACACTTGATAGAGTGCCCTCGGCCATATATATGGTTCATCTCATGGCCCAGTGACGGGCCCCAGTGTCTGATCCAGCCTCCATCACCTGCAGCATACCCTGGTATGCTGCAGGTATATCACCAGTGTTGACATAAGCCTGTGTTTGAACCTAGGCTTAATGTGATCACTGTAAAACTAAATTTGTTCATAAATCTCGGCAAATGAACTTTTTCAGATTGCAGATCAGCCATATTGGGTAAAACGGATGAAGTCTACGAAATTAGACTTTTATAAACACTCACCTTGGTTATGCTACCCTGAGCGCGTCTCTCCCATCAACCCCACTGATCTATGCTGCTGTTGATGTTGTAGATTTAGCTACTACTAACGAAATGTCCATGTAGCACGGGCTATGGTGAGCCCGTAAAGTGAGACCATTAGTTGTTGAGATGTAAGTCTCATCCTAATCACACACTCAGACCTTGACAAAGCACTGACGTATGCACTTTTGGGGACTTATATTTGTTGGAAATTTTATCCCGAATATTAACTTCCTTCGACATCTCGCTGGAGTTACTTTTGTGACCACTACTCCAGGATGCGAGGTCACAAAGATGACATCCTTTTAAGATCTCATTCCAATTTAATTTCTTTTCATAGTTTTCTTAGTGGTATCTGGCTTCAACATAAGTCTAGTGCCTCTGTGTCTATTTTCTTGAGACACTGGCTTGTATTACTTACCTCTTCTTCTTCCCAGATTATTTATGTGAAGTTGTGATTTATTGGTTCCCAGTTAATGTTTATTATTTAAATTGAACATTCTAGCTTCTCCTCCTGGCGGACTTGTGAGGATCTGCATAACTAGCCTTGTCTGAACCTGGAGGATACCTGGACGGGGTCTCGAGAGTTCTTCTACTCTCCGAGCCCGGCCTCAGGCCAGGTTCGTCTTAGCATAACTTGGTCCACCAGGCTGTTGCTTGCAGCTGCCCGCACGTCCACATATTCACTACAATCACAAAAACTGTGATTAGGTTTTGATCTTAGTGGCATGTATCTCGTGTAAGTATACCTACCTTGTATCATGAGAAAAATTTGACAATTTCTTTCAAGAAGTACCAGGCCAAATGGGTTGAAGCGGTTTTACAGGCCGCTACGAACAAAAGTCTGTTGGACCAAGTTATCACATCAAGTCTGGGCCCGAGGCCGGGCTAAGGAAGCTGAACAAACCTCAGAACCCACCCCAGGTATGCAGGCGAAGTCACAATAACGTGGCTGAAGTATGTTGACCAGACACACAACTAGAAGTTGAAGAGACGACGACGTTTCGGTCCGTCCTGGACCATTCACAAGCGACTTGAGAATGGTCCAGGACGGACCGAAACGTCGTCGTCCCTTCAACTTCTAGTGTGTGGTCTGGTCAACCACCCCAGGTATACTTCAAGTATATGCCAGGTATTATGTCCCTTATCAGTCATCCAGGGTGTTTTTGTTATTGTCCCTACCATATGCTGGTTTTAAACACCTCACAAGCCTTACACCTATAGGTGACCTCACCTCACTTAGAACAAGGAGCTGATATCGGGATTAGGAGCCGAGATATAAGGACAAGAGCTGCGGTATGAGACAAGGAGCTGGGATATGAGGACAAGGAGCTGGGATATGAGGACAAGGAGCTGGGATATGAGGACCAGGAGCAGGGATATGAGGACCGAGCAGGGATATGAGGACAGGAGCTGGGATATGAGGACAAGGAGCTAGGATATGAGGACAAGGAGCTGGGATATGAGGACATGGAGCTGGGATATTGAGGACAAGGAGCTGGGATATGAGGACAGGAGCTGGGATATGAGGGCAGGAGCTGGGATATGAGGGCAAGGAGCTGGGATATGAGGGCAAGGAGAAGGGATATGAGGACAAGGAGCTGGGATATGAGGACAAGGAGCTAGGATATGAGGACAAGGAGTTGGGATATGAAGACCAGGAACAGGGATATGAGGACAAGGAGTGTATGCTTGAGAGTACCCACAACATAGGTTCGAATCATCCTCATACATCCTACTGATTTTCTCATGAGAACAAAACTGGAAACATGGACAAAGATTTGGAATACGGATTTGGATATAAGGACAAGGAACGGTGCCAACCACTTTGGCCAACATGAATCAAACGCCTACCCTACAAGAAGCAAGGCATTCATTTCTCCAAGGGTTAGGAGGGAGATTGAATCGAATACAGGATAAGAAGCCAAGTCACGACAGCTGAGTAAACCTGTAACGATGGCTGAGGTCACAATTGTAACATCCCATCGCTGCCACCATTGTAACATCCCACCTTTGCCACCATTGTAACATCCCATCGCTGCCACCATTGTAACATCCCATCGCTGCCACCATTGTAACAACCCACCGTTGCCACCATTGTAACATCCCACAGTTGCCACCATTGTAACATCTCATTGCTGCCACCATTGTAACATCCCATCGCTGCCACCATTGTAACAACCCCATCGTTGCCACCATTTGTAACATCCCACCTTTGCCACCATTGTAACATCCCATCGCTGCCACCATTGTAACATCCCATCGCTGCCACCATTGTAACAACCATCGTTGCCACCATTGTAACAACCCACCGTTGCCACCATTGTAACATCCCATCGCTGCCACCATTGTAACATCCCATCGCTGCCACCATTGTAACATCCCATCGCTGCCACCATTGTAACATCCCATCGCTGCCACCATTGTAACAACCATGTCACCATTGTGAGCTCTTGACTCACCAGAGTGGTGAGTCAAGGGCTAAATAGCTTGGACACCAGCCGTCAACGCCCGCCACTGATGAGATTCCCAAGCGAACTATTAGTATAAACAAAGACGCCTGCATGGCGGGGGGCAGCAGAGGGGGGGGGGGAGTTGGAGATTATGACCGAAGAATTCAAGATAACATTGGATGAGACGTCACTTTGAATATATGGTATTGAAAGCTGTCTTGTGTGTCGATGGCAATGTGTGCATGTGCATGCCTGCACGCACGCAGGCACACCCACTCATTAGAGGAAAAATAAATTGGTTAGAAAGGCGGGGTCCAAGAACTAATAGCTTGATTCTGCAGACACAATAGTAAATACAGGTGGGACACAGGTGGAAATTGCGTACCCAGATGAGCCAGAGATTTAGAAAGAAGAGTTCAGTGTCAGAGTAGTTAACAAGGTGGACTGCACTAGGCAGTGATGTGGTGGGGCTGACTCCATACACAGTTTCAAGTGTAGATATGATAGAGTTCAATATACTCAGGAATCTGTACACCAGTTGATTGACAGTTGAGAGGCGGGACCAAAGAGCCAGAGCTCAACCCCCAAAAGCACAACTAGTGAGTACACACCCACAAAGAATGTTCTCTGTCACATCTTGGTGAGATCTTCCGCTGCTCATCATTATTACTTTAAAAACCATGAAGCCGACGCCTGAAGACAATGAGAATGGGAGAAGAGGAGGGAAAAACGGAGGAAGAGATGAGAGAGAAGGAAAGGGGTAGAAAGCAGAAAGAGAAAAAAGGTTAAATAAGAAACATTAAATTAGACGAGGCTGGGTAAATGTGATCAAAGGGGGAGGGGGGGTTGGAACGGGGTGTGTGACGGGGAAGAGGTGGAAGGATGATGGGAAGAAGAAGAATGAAGACAACATTGGGATGAGAAAAACAGAGGAGCACAGACGAGAAGAAGCGACAGATTAGGTAGTCACAGGAACATAATAGCACGAGGAGCTTACTAAGAGTAATAGGAAGATAATGGGTAGATAATGGACAACGAGTTTTGATATGGTTGTAAAGGAGAGTAATGCGAACGAGGGGGGTGGGGGGCAAGAAGGTAGGCGGTAATAGGTAGCCAGCAGCCTCCGAGGTCGAGCAAAACAGTCCAGCAGTAGGGTGACGGGGCGTAGCAGAAGCAATAACCGAGAGGCGGCAGGTAAGGGGGAGTAATTAATGGGGAATAGTGGTAGTAGGAATATAATGGTGAATGGTTATAGGGGGGGGGTGGGAGGAGGATTAAAAGTTATCCGCAGTGGCGCAACAACATAATTGGTCTCACTATTCCCCCTAACCAGTGTAATCCGCTATATAGAAGGTCAGCCGTAAATGCTTGCATTCTCCCCCTATTTACTCCTCTCATCGGAGTCCTTCCTCTCTTTGTACGGCTGATTAAAAATTATTAATTTTGTAAATTATATTTTTATTCCTATGTTAATATTTCTATGTTAATATTCCAATCTTAATATCTTATAATGTTTATATTCCTACGTATTCACCTAATTGTGCTTGCAGTTGAGCTCAGCTCTTTCGGCCCGCCTCTCAACTGTCAATCAATGGATTTTCACCTCCTCCCCCCCCCCGCAGGAAGCAGCCCGTAACAGCTGTCTAAACTCCAGATATCTACTTACTGCTCGGGTAACAGGGCATCAGGTGACAGAACTCTGCCCATTTGTTCCCTCCATCAAAGGGGGTCGAACCCCGGTCCACATGACTACGTGCTGTCCACTCAGCCACCAGGCGCCTGTGTACGTGTACATTCTGTATGTTTATATTCTCATATGCCCTGGTTTTCATATGGTCGCCAGAGGCACTACGCAGGCTTCGTGGTGCGAGTCACCACACACACACACACACCCACACAAACACACAACACACACAACACACACACACACACACACACACACACGAAAATGACATCGCAAGCAAGGCAAAGACTCAGCCTAAATTGCTGCACAGCCACATCAGGAGAGAAACAACAGTAAAGGAACAGGTAATGAAATTAAGGATAGGGGCGGAAGGATTCACTACAAACGACAAGGAAGTATGTGAGGAACTGAATAAGAAATTCCAGGAGGTCTTCACCTGAGAGCAAGGAGAAATCCCAGAGATAAGAGAGGGAATAGTTAATCGAACCACTACAAGAGTTTGAAATTACCAGCGGGAAGTACGGAAGTGTTTACTAAAGTTGGATGTGACAAAGGCTCTAGACCCAGATGGAATCTCCCTTGGATACTAAAGAAGGAGCAGAAGAACTGTGCCTCCCCCTCTCCATAGTGTATAACAAATCACTGGCAACAGGGGAACTGCCAGAAATTTGGAAAGCAGCTAACGTAGTCCCGATATACAAGAAAGGGGATAGACAGAGGCACTGAACTACAGGCCAGTGTCCCTAACCTGCATACCATGCAAGCTGATGGAGAAGATTGTGCGAAGAAAGCTAGTGGAACATCTGGAGCGAAAGAAATTTGTAACACAGCATCAACATGGGTTCTGAGATGGCAAGTCCTGCCTCACAGGGTTACTTGAATTCCACGACCAGGCAACAAAAACAAGCAAGAAAGAGAGGGGTGGGCAGACTGCATATTTTGGATTGTCAAAAAGCCTTTGATACAGTACAAGTGGCCAGTGAAAAAGCTGGAGATGCAGGCTGGAGTGTAAGGAAGGTACTCCATTGGATAAGGGCGTACCTAAGCAACAGAAGGCAACGAGTCACTGTGAGGGGTGAGGTCTTAGATTGACGTGACGTCACATGTGGAGTCCCGCAGGGGTCAATCCTTGGACCAATACCGTTTCTGATATATGTAAATAGGAGATATATGTAAATAGGAGATAAGTACTTCATGAAACGGAGAGAAAGATCTAGGAGTTGATATCACACCATACCTGTCTCCTGAAGCCCACATAAAAAGAATAACGTCTGCGGCATATGCGAGGCTGGCTAACATCAGAACAGCGTTCAGGAACCTGTGTAAGGAATCATTCAGAATCTTGTATCCCACATATGTAAGACCAATCCTGGAGTATGCGGCCCCAGCGTGGAGCCCGTAACTTGTCAAGCACAAGACGAAGCTGGAAAAAGTTCAGAGTTATGTCACTAGACTAGTCCCAGAACTAAGAGGCATGAGTTACGAGGAAAGGCTGCGGGAAATGCACCTTCCGACACTGGAAGACAGAAGAGTAAGGGGAGACATGATCACTACCTACAAAATCCTCAGGGGAATTGACAGGGTAGACAAGGATAAACTATTCAACACTGGTGGGACGCGAACGAGGGACACAGGTGGAAACTGAGTACCCAAATGAGCCTCATGGACGTTAGGAAGAACTTTTTCAGTGTCAGAGTAGTTAACAGGTGGAATGCATTAGGCAGTGATGTGGTGGAGGCTGACTCCATACACAGTTTTAAATGTAGATATGATAGAGCCCAGTAGGCTCAGGAATCTGTACACCTGTTGATTGACGGTTGAGAGGCGGGACCAAAGAGCCAAAGCTCAACCCCGACAAGCACAAATAGGTGAGTACACTATATATATATATATATATATATATATATATATATATATATATATATATATATATATATATATATATGTCGTACCTAGTAGCTAGAACGCACTTCTCAGCCTACTATGCTAAGCTCGATTGCCTAATAAGCCAAGTTTTCCTGAATTAATATATTTTCTCAAATTTTTTTTTATGAAATGATACAGCTTCCCATTTCATTATGTATGAGGTCAATTTTTTTTATTGGAGTTAAAATTAACGTAGATATATGACCGAACCTAACCAACCCTACTTAACCTAACCTAACCTATCTTTATAGGTTAGTTAGGTTAGGTAGCCGAAAAAGTTAGGTTAGGTTAGGTAGGTTAGGTAGTCGAAAAACAATTAATTATGAAAACTTGGCTTATTAGGCAATCGGGCCTTGCATACTAGGCTGAGAAGTGCATTCTGGCTACTAGGTACGACATATATATATATATATATATATATATATATATATTATATATATATATATATATATATATATATATGCAACAACAGTCATAAAAACACTGATCCAAGAATGAGGAAAAAAAACATCTGAAGAATTAGAGAATATTGAACGCGTTTTCGGCTAAATTTGCCTTCATCAGAGCAAGATAGAGAGCAAAGACGGAAGCGTGGTGGGCAGACCTTATAACCAGCCTCCCAGGCAGAGACAGATGGTCACCTGACCACCAAGAAAATAGGGACGAACCCCTTATTTTGTGGGAAATGGGGACGAAAGACGAGTGAGGAAGATTGAACTAAGGATAAATTTAAAATAAATCTTCCTTTCTCTCATAATGGAATTAAGGAATCAACAAAAACATTAGAGAGTAGCGCATAAGTGTCTCCGGTTGGATAAATAAATAAATAAATGTTAAATGGATGCTACATTGTATTGACGTGCTATATTGAACCTTATATGTGGATTTAACTTGTACATGCTTATGTACATGCCAGGGCTTACATTGAGGCTGGTGTTACAGTGTTTGATGAGAGCGGACTCGACCACATTTCCATCAAGGAAACCCTTACTTTTAACAATACATTGGACCGCTGACGTCGATAGAATGATCACATAAACTGGAATGTAAATACGCACTCTAGTGCATTGTACTTACATTACTACACATGTTCAAGAAGAACATGTGTAGTAACGTTCACATGTATACACACCTGCCCTGATGAAGGGAGGAGGGTCCAAGACCTGAGAAAGTTTTCACTACTTTACATCACTACTTTTTAAGTAAACAACCTAACTAAACCCAACCATCCTAACTAACCCCAACCCACCCTATGCTAAACTGACATAACCTAACCCAACCTGTCTTTTTTCATCCTCATATCACATACAAGGAGACAAACTCTTGTACTGTGTCACCTCAGACGACACTGGGATCCGCGTGCGCGCACACAACATAGAGGACACGGCCAGCCGCCACTCTGACGATGGTGAAGTCTTTCAGCGGACCACACGAAACATGTTTAATGAAGATAAGTTCCAGCTCCTTCGCTATGGAGCGCCGGTGAGGGTTATATATATGGCCTACACAAGGTGTGTACGACAGTATGCGACATAATGTTATCCGGACGCATGCTTCAGTTTCCATTGGGCCGACGAGGCTGTTGGAGCGAGCAAGGAGCGATGGGTGGGAAGGGGTCAATGACAAGGTGGAGTGAGCACATTTCCCGTGGGGGTCGAACCCTGCACAAGAAGGTTCCAATAGGTTCGTTTTGTGTGTCAAAACTGTACATTTATAATATTTGTTTCAGATGCATTAACTAAGCTTAGGTTGTGTTGGGGTGGAGTGGGTTGGGTAAACTAGGAAGGCTGGGTAAGGCTAGGTAAGACTAGGTAAGGCTGGTAAGGCTAGGTAAGACTAGGTAAGGCTGGGTAGGCTAGGTAGGTTTTAAAACCCAGGTGGGGAACCATCATATAATACCCAAGCGTAATTACCCAAGTGTAGTTACAGGATGAGAGCTACGCGCGTGGTGTCCCGTCTTCCCAGTACTCTTTGTCATATGAAGCTTTGAAAGTACTGACGGTTTTGGCGTGGATATGGATGAGTGGATGAGTTGTATCCACGCCCAGTTTATTTTTTTTTTATTAATTCCTAGGTACATCTGCATTTGTGCAGCTACCCTAGACTATATGAAGTGGAGTACAGTGTGTCAAAAAAGCTAACTAGTTTATGCTAGAAAATCCCCTTCACGCCAGTTGTAGCTCCAGTCTACGGACGTTTGACGCGCAAGTGAGGGCGACGACTGGGCCTCGCCTCCACCAATCCCAAATGTTGATTACTAATATAAACTCACACAATTTGCGTGTGTGTATATGCCTACATGCTCATGGTGCACGCCTAGAGGTTCACCAACTGACTAACGGAAAGACACAAACACAGAGACAGGAACAAGACAGGTAAACAGTGCGGAGAATCGGTCAGCGAGTCTACACGTCTCTCTTCCCTCCAGAGAAAATGTGTACACCATTAGTGTTTTATGATAATATCCTGGTAGCAGCGTGTGCCATTCCTGGGTAACAGCAGCCGTCAGGAGGACTTGTGGGGAGGAGCACAAGAGCCTGGCCAACACTACCACGCTCCTCTCTCTCCTCTCTCTCTCTCTCTCTCTCTCTCTCTCTCTCTCTCTTCTCTCTCTCTCTCTCTCTCTCTCTCTCTCTCTCTCTCCACACAAGATGTTAAATGTAAACCTGGAGTTTACTCTTTCCTGGCAATAACAATCGAACCGTCCGCGGGCCACACATGCATCGAGATGGTCCGCTAGCAGATCACAGGGACTGAAGCCGTGTCGTAGCGGCCACCTGGACCAAATCACTGTGTCAGCTGGCCACAAGGACCAAAACGGTCTGGCAGCAAGTCAGGCAGACCTGACAGCGACCCACAAAGACCAAATGGTGTGTAGGCGAGCCACATAGATTAATAGACGAGGTTTTATGGTGTTTAAGACGAGTTGATGAGGAAATGAGATCCGTGAGGGAGGACGAGGGTATATGTGAGCCTGAGGTGAGTCAGAGTAAGGTCCTTGTTGAAAACTAAGCGTCGTGTCTGAGGACGGACAGAAAGCTTGGTGCCAAGTACAGTTTCCTGTACGTACTTAGCCACCTAACTTCCTTTACTTCTGTACTTCCTCCACGCCTTGTATTTAATTGCCTGTCTTCCTCGCATGCTTAAGTAAACCTTGAATTCCTTTTTAGATTTTCATTTGTTTTTTCTTTGATAAATTAAGTCGCACAAACGGCAGTAGACATGTTTATCCCGGCCAC